>PVJC01003800.1:0-55411 GCA_004026665.1 Murina feae | reverse complement strand
TTTTCTTATAAGAAACGGAAGTTTATTTTTATATCAATATTACTGTGTGATGAAATGAGTATGCAGATGTTAGCATGGAAGGGAATTTCCAAACTGTAATCCTAGAAGACATGGGCAGTTTGGGAATTTAGAAGCAACTGAGACCCCATGAAAGTTTTATGACTTTAAATGTTTTGGAGAGTGAACAAGGACTGAAATATTTTTCTTATACATGTTTTTATTCATTCTAGAGAGAGAAGGGAGAGGAATAGAGAGAGAAACATTAACCTGCCTCCTTGCATGCTCACTACTGGGCATATGCCCTGTTCAGAAATTGAACCTGTGACCTCTTGGTTCATGGATTGACACCCAACCACTGAACCACCCTGGCTGGGCAGGACTGTGAAATCTTAATAGCACTTTGTAGGAAATAGACCCGACAGTCCTGGGGAGGATGACATATAGTCCCCAACCTAACGTAAAACTCTCGTACAAAGGGGGCAAATGTAATAATGCTGAGTAGGCCTCTTGACTGTGGGAGGCAGTTTTATAATTGGCACTTTAACTCACGTTTGGCGCTGGAGAACAGGGGCAGCTGGATGAAGCTGCACATTAGAAAGGAAATCAGCATTTTTTAATGCCATGTAAGTAAGGATGGGGAAGTAAAGCTCAGCTTTCATTTCTTCCGTTTAGTATAGAAGCTCAGCGTAACCTGGGTTTTCAGGGCAGTAGGACCTACATTCAGAAACTTGATTTAATTACTTGATGGCAGGTCAGTGTGAATCACCTGTTTGCTGTGGAAAGCCCAGTTAGACTGGGGATCAGTTTGCTTTGCTTTCTAAGGAGGATAGCTGGGAAGGCAGGGCAGGGTATTACAGATTGGCCAGAGATGATCCAAAAAAGGACAGATCTACACAGAGGTCACTGAGTTAGTTGACTGCTAATTTGACATTTGAGTGAAAACTTCCTCTGGGCAAATTAAGCAAAGATAAAAGTGTAAATATATTTTTGAAGTGGCGTCAGGAAGAGTTTTAGTCCAGCATGCTTGGGAAGACCACGGTCAGGGGAGGTGTAGATTCTAGGTTTTTGTCAGACAGGGTGGGGGTAGAAAACAAAAGTAACATCCTTTATTTAACCCAAGCTTGTGGGCTAAACTTTTTGTGGGTCTGAGAAATAAACCTTTTCTGAAAAAGTTGTAGCTTTGGAAAAAAGATTTTCCTATTTTTCCCAAGTTAGGAAAAGCATAGCGTCCCTTGTCAGCCCCTGTTTTAACACCCCAATGTAAGAGTCATAGCAATAAGAGAAGCTGAGTCTACTTTTGTTTCAAGTCTTCACCTCATCTTATATCAATAAGTCGGTTGATAAATTTTACCCTGAGTACTACTGCTTATAGGTCTGTTATTCTGTTTTCAATGGTGATAATTTTAAAGGCCCAGAGACAGTTGGGATTATCCTGAATTTCAGAATGTTTCTTGAATTGATTTTGTTCTGTGGTACAAATAACATCTGTGTATATCATATCTGTATATATCTGAACCAAGTTGTGTGTAGAGAAGCTGATATAACTATATTTACAGAAAATAATTTTTACAATTAAAATTCACATTTTAACATGAGCGCGTGTGCCCAGTCCTTCACATGGCCCAAGAAATGCGTCTGTAGTACCCTGCAGTAGGGAGGGACCGCCCAATGCAAGAGCAGAACCAATGGCTTGCACGCTGACCTCACTTCCCGCGATGGTGTGGAAACCCGCGAGCTGAGGCCTGTCCTCCTGGAGGCCAAGAACAGGTAATGGGAACCAAAGCTGGAGTAACTGCCATCGGGAGGAGCCAGGACCTCGAACCCCAATCCCATCAGACGACTTCTAGAGGAGGACACCACAGAGACCAAAGCCCTTTCGTTTCACATCTCTTCCCACCGAAGGTTACTTTAAGGTGTTCTATATTATATATATTCACATATATGTATGATTGAGATATGCATATATATCATCTCTGTGTGTGTGTGGACATGAAAGTTTCAGTTTATTTGATTTTTAAACATACGGCAGTAAATTGCTAACAACGTTGATGTGTTTTTAAGCCAGGCTACTATTTTCCCAGCTACATGACCATGACATTACTCATTCCTAGGGCTGCTATGAGAACTGAATCAATCAGTTGCTTGTGTAAAGCACCAGACACATAGTAATGATAGCCGTGCACGCAGAAGGCTTTACATTGTTATTTAATAGAAATAGCCTTAGCTTGTGAGTGAAGTTGGTCTGACAGAAGGTTTGTACTAAACAGGAGGCGAGGGACTAGGGTTCTCTGGATGCCTCAGGATCCTGGGTGTGGCTGACAGGGATGACCCTCTCCTAGCTGTACTGCTAATGGTCTTTGGATGGACATTATATGGAAGGGCGAGGCAGTAGATAAGGAAACCATAGTCTCACAGGATGTAGTTTAAATCAGGGCATGTTTTTATTTAAAGTGACTGAAAATAATCTGGATTAAATCTCCTTCTCGATGCTGAGTTCCATTATTTTGATGGAAGGAGCAGAAGCCCTGACACACATGCTGGTTGCCAGCAGGTTCCGGCTGGTCCTTCACACTGTTTTCTAGAATCCAGATGTGCCCAGTTCTCCAGCTCCTGTGGAAACTAACCTTCTACCACAGCATCTCCTCCCGTCCATGGGCAGTGTGTAGGTGATTCTCACTAGGCTTGTTCGACCCACCTGTCGTTGTTTTGTTTTTTTTGCAGAAGCAGTTTCAACACCTCTCTGAAGAAGTCATAGGTAAGCCTTGTTTTTGTGCTCTTCACACAACGGCTTTTTGTAGCTGCTTTATAAAGCAGGAGTGAGGGCCATCTGGTCCTGCCGAGGTAATTGTAGGCGGACTCAAAATTCAATAAATCTAGGAGTTTTTCATAGCAATTATACTTTTAAGTTGCTAATTGCGTTTGGCCCCTGAATGATGTTATAAATATCCGGATGACCTCAGCAGAAAAAAGGCCCCCAGCCCTGCTTTAAAGCACCAGACAGCAAGGGGCTCAGGAGCATGCGTGCTGCCCTGAAGTTGATCCGCCCGCGGTGAAGGCCTGCCAGTCCCCCTCCCACTTCTCCTTCCCCTTTACCAAAGAGGGCGGCTTCTCCTCATCTTACTGAGGCACTTTGCCCTCTAGAGTACAGAACATCGCAGGGGCGATGGTGGGGTTCAAAGCAAAGGAGGATGATGGCTAACAAATCCTTAGCAGGCCAGGAGTTTCAGCCAGCTAACGGGAGATCTTGTCAGGCTGCTAACAGATCACTGCTGTTAGACACACACAGTGTCGTGCAGCTCTCCAGATTCCTTTGATGTGCTTAAATCTATAAAAAAGGGAGCAAGGAATATAGGGTTCATTCCTGTTCCATTGTAGCTACAAAGAGTATGTGTTCTTGGATAAATGAAATAATTAGGATAAAGAACATTCTAATAAAATTAGTTAAATCTTAAAATTAATTAAAAATTATTAAATTCTTTTATTAATTTTATAAATATAACATTTAATTTATTCTGTACTGAGTTAACACTTAAGAACTAAAAAATTCAAGCATAAAAATAGATTGCATTATGATAGCATTCTTTGCTGAAAGTAGTATGGAAATATACATACAAGGAGAAAAAATGTAAAATTTTCAACTAATGAAGAACGTATTTTTTTGTAAATGGATGGATATGTTTAAAAGAGTGAAGTAACGGATTTTATTTCAAAATATCACTATTTACAGCACAGCAGGAAGTACAGGCTTTGGCAACTTTCCATGAAAAATTTTAGATGTCAACTTAAAGTGGGACGGGACACCTGGTTTTGGAACAACTTCTAGGAAAGACATGGCTTTACAACACTGTCCAGGTGAGGCTGGGGATGGCCTAGAATACAGTCACCTGGGGAGGGAGAGAGGGTGCTTATCAGGAAAATGCAGATTCTTGGGCTCCATCTGGATTGAGTTATGTAGGTTTGGGTTGGACCCCAAGTAGGTCAATTTTCGACATGCACCCCCACTGGTTGTCATGCAAACCAACATTGAAAACATTTATGAAACACTTAAAAAAAAAAGGACTATTTTACAGTATTTCAGCCCAGGCTGAAGAGGGAAACACCTCACCTACAGTTTAGGGTTGAGAACTGACCTGGAACAAGCCAAATCAGAGCTCACCAAGCAGCACCCAGGGGAGGCCTGCAGCCAGGACTCGGGGGCAGAAGGTCTAGGGCACCCCAGGCCAAGTCCTCTTCCAGTCCTGCGTGTGAGTGTCCTTGAACTTAGCTGGGGGAAGGACTGTCTCAGAGTCGAAAGCATGAGCTAACGGGAAGCACTGTGAGGGAAGGGCAGAGAGGTACTTGCCATGGGATTGCCTGGGGATCCTCTGACAACACTGTGGGGACAGCTGAGGCATTTGTTCCCCTTTGGTCCCACTGGTGGCCTCAGTGCAGTTTTGGGGGCCCGTCTCCTGGCTGCTCACGGGGCTGAGCTCGGCAGCAGCTGCTCTCTCTTCCTTGGGTCACAGAAGAACTGCAGTTTCCGGGGCAGCAGCTTCACCTCCACAGGCATGGCCTCGTACTCCTCACTGTCGATGCTAAAGGAGCCCCCTGTACCCTGTGAGGAAGAGAGTGTTCAGCTCACACCACACCTGGCAGAGTCCCGTCAGCGCCAGAGCAAGTCATTCATCCTCGGAGGATTTAGTCTACTGTTCTTTTAGGAAAATATTTCAGCGCCTAATATGGGCATCATACTGGTTCTGAAAATACTCCAATTCCATCATCCATGAAAAGGATTATTATTTTTTATCTCTATCTCCTACCAGAGTATTTTGGGATTTGAGAAGCAAGGTTACAATGTTCAAATAGATATTAAAAGCCAGGGGTCCTGCCATATCTTGGAGGAAGGAATGCATAAACATGGTCGTGTTGCAGGTCCTCCTCTGCCCAGTCTTTCTCAAAGGAGAAGTGAGCAAGACAGCACCTTCCCCTAGGAGAGCCATCGTGCCCACCTGACTGCTCAAGGTTCCCTCTAGGATTTGCTTAGCTCTGTACTTAAAGTGTAGCAAGCACCACTGCAGAGTCTACAGAGCTCTTCCCTGTCGATGCATTTAACTCGACATTTCTGTTGAAACTGTGGGCACTGCAGTCCTTCCTGGGTAAAGCAGGGCAGTCTGCAGCAGCTTGACTCCTGCAGCGTCACTAACAGAATAAATAACCTTACAACTGAGATGGGATTTCCAACTTTTTCCCTTCTAGGCTTGCCATTTCACAGAAAAACTTAGTGCCATTCCAAAAACTGCTTCTAGATCCTTCATGACAAGTATGAAGGTAGAGTCCACTGTTAACATTTGAGAATGGTGTGTGTGTTGATAATATAGTAACACTTTGCATAATTTATATATCGGGGGGAAGTCAACTTAAAGTGGGACGGGACACCTGGTTCCCGCATTCAGGAGACCTAACATCATTTTAGAGAACCTTGGCTTAAAAACATTGGGTTCTGTCATCTTCCAGGTCTTCCTTATATGACGCAGAGCCTGGCAAAGTGCTCAGCACATCCTAGGTCCCTAAATGAGAGTCTGTTAATAGAGCAAAGGGAGAGGGAAAGCAAGGAAGAAAGAGCTGTGCCACGCCGCTTACCTCGGGCAGGACCAGGGTGCACTGACTTGCTTGGAAACACTCGGTGCCCTCAGCATGCAGCTCGGGGTCTCGTAGCTTTTTACTTCTGTTAGGGGAAAAAGCAAGCTTGGGAGCTAGTACCGGTGACCGCATTAGACTGCAGGAACATAGCAAGTTCCTTCGTTTTTTATGAGATGAAGGACTCATCTATTGAACACTGGGGTTCTGTAATTTTTCCCAGGAGAACTCTTGCTCAGCATTCTGGGTTGAGAAGGTCTACTTGCTGTAGAGAGCTGGGCATGTCATTAGTCCTAATTTTAAATAGTCCACATGTACCCAATTCTTGGGCTATTAAAAACGCCAAATTCAAAATTTAGAATGAAATTATTTAGGCAAAGTACTAAACTTCTGTTACTTGGTACTTCTTGTGAGTCAACTCTTAAAGGAGAAACTTAATTTAAGGTAGATGTTACACACACACACACATACGCCAGACTATTGTGACCACCCCATCAGTACTTTGTGGGGCCACCTATTGCCTTCAATATTGCGGCAATTCTTCTTGGCATTGACTCCACGAGATGTTGAAAGGTGAGGCGAGGAATCTGACACCATGCCTGATGAATAGCACTGTCCAGTTCTGTGAGATTTGACGGTTGTGGAACCAGCTGCCTGATGGCTCTTTTAACTTCGTCCCACAAATGCTCAATTGGATTGAGATCTGGTGATTGTGGGGGCCACCTAAGCAAGGTAAAGTCTCCTTCATGTTCTTGAAACCACTCCTGCACAATACGAGCACCGTGGCATGGCGCATTGTCTTGTTGGAAGAAGCCATCTCCACTGGGATATGCCATCAACATGATAGGATGACCTTGATCAGCAACGATACTTAGGTATATTGTGCTATTCAGAAGTTAATGATCTGGCCCTCTAGCAACTTCAGCGGGAAATTATAGCTAATTTGCCTACAAATGTCAGGTGATCATAATAATCTGGCCACTGTGTGGCTTCTGCACACTCTGCAGAGGAAGGGAATGGTTTTCCTCCTTCCTTTTACTACAGATACAGCAAGTAAAGGCTGTAGAAGCAGCTGTTCAGCATCTAAAGAATTTGTAGCAAAGGCAAAACCACCACAAACTAATAAAAATACTGTACTGCCACTACCGGTACAGATAATGAGATAGCCATGGAGACCCAGCCATTGCAGCAGAAATGCCGAACCCTTCAATGGGCACGAGGGGGAGCTCTCAGCCAAAGCACAGAAAACACCGCTGAGCAGATTACCAGTGGGCATGGTAACAGGCGCTGCGCAGAGCCCGTAAAGATGGGGGAGGGCCGAGAGCATTCTAAATAAAACCCTGCCAGCAGTGGGGCTTAACAAATCAGACAGGACTTGGAAGGGTATTTTGTGGTGGAAAACTGGAACATGTCCAAGTTCTCAATACCTTTTCAGGTTTTTCATTAGCACCTGACAAACTGCAGTGATACTGTGAAGTCTGTCACAATGAGAAAGGCTTTCCCACATTCATCTGAGCCTCAGAAACACTCTTGAGATAGAGGTGATTCTATTACTCCAGTCCACACGCAGGGAAAAGGATTCAGAGAGGTAAGGATTTGTTCAAAACATGAGGCCAGAAAGTGGCCAAATCCAGCAGTTCCAACCCAGACATTGTGCCATGCTACACGAGTTCTTTCATTTTAACTGAAAGGCAAAGACCATTCCCATCCTCCCATCTTTCCAAAATGAACAGGGAAGGCCAGAGAGAAAGGGCACTAGACATGTCCACCCAATGAAACAAAGAATACTGTGACTTCCAAACAAATCCTGCGCTGGGTTTCTATCGTAGCCTTCATGGGCACTCTGAACACGATACAAGACAAACGACGACAGCCTCATTGCCACCAAACCACTCCACTTACCCTATGGTGATGAAGTCTCCTTTGCTGACACTGTCGGGTTCAATGCAGATGTTCATGAAGTCTTCTGTGCTCTGAAAGATTAAGACAGACATTAATACGCTGAATTCTGGCTGATGCGGCCTGCTGCCATCCTTAAGCCCTGCAGGCTCATATTTTGAAGCTGTGTATGAAGCGGGGAGGGGAGGACTTAATCCTGAATATATTTTGGTTCCTTTTTTTCCTTTTACATTAAGACCTTTATTGTGATATAATTTACATACCATAAAATTCATCTCCACTGTTTGTTTTTGCAACATATACAAGATAAATAAAAACTCAAGATTTGGAGGTTTGTCAAAACTAAGAGTGGGAGGATTGTGAAGTTCTGTCGCAAATAATCAAAGCTATTAGAGTCCCTAGGATTCACTCCCTGCAGGCCAAGCTTTCAGCCTGATAGCCCAGGAAGTCTTAACTCTTCGTCAGCATCACACCACACCTGCTACAGCAGTGTGCTGGGTAGGGCCCAGTGTCTCTCTTTAAATGCTGTACAGATTTGGTATTCGGTGTGCAGCCAGAGCTTAGGAGAAGCAATCCACTTATGTCATGGTAATGCTTTAAGAACTTTCCATTCCAACCACAGAAAGTTCTGGGAGAGCTGAGCTACAAGGAAGTGGCTGTAAAAATAGACTTAGTTCTAATACCACTCCCCCAATTTACTAGCAGTCAGTGGCTAGCAGTACACACCTGGCCCTCTGACATTCAGTCCCATCACACTTTCCTTGTTTGCTTCTTTGTGGATAGGTTCAGAATCTGTAGCCCCAGGATAACCCGCAGGCCTCTGAGAGCTAACAGCTTTTGCCAAAGATTAAAGGCCAAACCAGAGCACAACTTTATTTCTCAACTGGGAATAACAAAACATAGAGATGACTTTGCTCTAAGTTCATTTTTTATTTAATATCAACTGACTTACTGAGTGAATTCCTCTAGGTGTTAAAAACCCCCAACAATTTCTGCCTATGAAGTGCTTACATTCTACCAGAGAGACTGGAGAGGATAAACAAAAACAAAACAAAAAAGCAACCATAACTTAAAAATACAAATACAAATGCTAGAGCATATTAGAAGTATGTTAGAGTATACCAGTATAAAAATAGTAAGTTATGGAATGAATATATATGGCATAAATTATAGGATGAATATATATGGCATAAATGGTAAGTTATAAAGTATACTAGAGGCCTGGTGCATGGATTCATGTATCTGTGCAGTCTCTCGGCCTGGCATGCACCCTCTCGCAATCTGGGATCCCTCCGGGGACGTCAGAATGCTGGTTTTGATCCGATCCTCACAGGCCAGGCTAAGGGACCCCACCAGTACATGAATCCATGGTGCACCGGGCCTCTAGTATGCATGTAAGATCTTTGATTAATCTCTTCTTACCCTCCTCTTCTCCCCTCCCCTCTGAAATTCATCAGTCTATTCCACGTTTCCATGCCTGTGCATTGAATGTATGCCCCCTGGTGACCAGTGTGTGTCATAGCTACCAGTCGAACAGTTGCTTAGGCTTTTATATACACAGATTAGAACATAGTATATTAGAAAAATGAGAGAAGAAGGAACACCAAGAGACATTGGTGCAGTACTGATACTTTTAAGGAGGGTCCACGTGGGCCTCATTGAGAAGGTAGCCTCTGAGCAGACACCTGAAGGAGGTGAGAGAATTAGCGTGGATATCCAGGGCAGTGGTTCTCAAACTTCAGCAAGCATCATTTCGAGGGCCTGTTAAAATGCAGGCTCTGACCTCATGATGAGAGTTGATGGTTCAGTAGATCTGGGCGAGGCCCAAGAATTTTTGTTGCTTACAAAAGTTCCCAAGTGAGGCTGCTGTTGCTGATCTAGGCCCACACTTAGAGAACCACTGGTCTAGGGGAGAGTGATCCACACAAAGGTGAAAGAACAGCGAGAAGCTAGTGTGGCCGGACAGAGTGAGGGGACACCTGAGTGAAGCCAGAGAAGACGGGAGATAGTGCACAGGGCCTTGCAGACATTCCACGGAATTGGCTGTTAGGCAGAGTGAATTGGGAGCCACAGGAAGATTCTAAGCAGAGAAAGAAAGATCTGGCTTCATTTGAACAGGATCTCTCAGGCTACCGTGTTTAGAATAAAGGGGGAGAAGGGAGACCACGTAGGAACCTGCTGCATGGCTTGGATCAGGTAGCAGGAGATCCAGTGAAGAGCTGGCAGTATTTAGAAAGTGAAGCCACCAGGACTTCCTCAAAGATCGATGTGAGGAGAAAGAGCAGCCAGGATGGACTCCGAGGTGTCTAGCCCAAACAAATGAAAGACTGGAATTAAAGTCAACCACAACAGGAAGGAATGGCTAAAACAGGTATCAGGGGTGGACTCAGGTGCTCAGTTCTGGACATGCTGAGGTTGAAATGTGTATTAAATATCCAAGAGGACAGGTTACGTAGACAGTTATACATACTAGTATAGGATTTGTTTTTTGCAAATAGTGCGATTACAGAAATCACACTATTTGTGATTGTTGTTCTGCATTGACAGATAAAATGAGAAAACCTTATCTCAATAGATGCTGGAAAAGTTCCTGATAAAATTAAATATCCACTCATGATAAAAAAAACTCTTACCAAACGAGGACAGTAGGAACTCCCTTAATCTTATAAAGGGCATCTGCAAAAAACCATCACACTCAAGAACAAAACAATGAAACCTTTCTCTCTATGGCAGAAATAAGGCAGTAATGTTTCTATCACTATTTATATTCAACACTGTGCTGAGGTCCTAGCCAATGTGGTAGGTAAAATAAGATTAGAAGGCTAAGTGTTTGAAAGGAAAGAACAAAACCTGCACTATTTGCAGATGATGTGGTTAAATCGATATAAAATCCAAAGGAATCCATAAATTTAATATTAGAATTTAGTCTGCTGACTTAGCATCGATATAAAAAATCAATTACATATTCTTTACTAAATCAGATAGTTAAAAAATGAATCTTTAGGCAATACTGTTTACAGTCACATATATATACACACAGCAAAGACAAAATGTTATAAAACTTCGTTGAAGGACATTGAAAATCTACATGAGGGAATACTAAGCCGGTAAGAAAGAAATCTTACCCTCGGTGACAGCATAGATGGACCTGGAGAGCATTACGCTAAGGGAAATGAGGCAGTGAGAGCAGAGAAAGACAAGTGCCATATGATTTCACTCGTATGTGGAATCTAATAAAATAACAAAATAGAAACAGACTCATAGAGAACAGACTGACAGCTGTCAGAGGGGAGGGAGGTTTCAGAGTTGGGTGAAAAAGGTGAAAGGATTAAGCAAAAAAAAAAAAAAACCAAAAACCCTCATAGGCAAATAATAGTATGGTGATTACAAGATGGGCAGGGAGATAGGGGAAGGTAGAAGAGGGTAAAGGGAGTAAGATGGTGATAGAAGGGGACTGGACTTGGGGTGGGGGAACACACAATACAATATACAGATGATGCATTATAGAATTTTACACCTGAAATCTACACAATTGTTAACCAGTGTCATCCCAATAAATTCAATGAAAACATAAAAATCTAAATAAATATAGAGCTATGCCCCATTTTGTCAATAGGAGAGTCAATATTGTAGAAATGTCATTTCCCCTCAAACTGATCTACAGGTTCAATGTAATTCTGATCAATGTAACAGATTTTTATGTGGAACTTAATAAAATAAACATCCCAAGGAACTTATAGAGGTCAAAGAGTCAAAAATAGCTAGGAGACTCTTTAAAAATAAAAAATGGACCTGTAAAACAATACTAATTAAGAGGAGCACAGAACTAGTACAACTCTAGGAAAATAGAGCAAGTGAATGGAGAAACTACAGACATTTCCACACATGCAGAAACTTAATGTTCGACAGCTTTCGCAATCAGTTGTGTGTGTGTGAGAAAGGCGGGATAGACATTTGAGTAAGTGGTTCTTCGACACTAGCTTTCTACGTGGAAAGAATATAAAATTGGGGCCTTACCTCTACCATTCACAAAACTGCTTTATAGGTGCAAGTATTTCTTTTCGAAATAAAAATGGAAGCATTTGGTTCAAATCAACCTGGTTTTCCATTTAACAATACATGATGATCATCGTTCCATGTCAGTAAATACAGAGACAACCTTTTAAATAAGTGGATTGAATCAGTCCCCTGATTAGCTTGTTTCATGTGTTCTGCTGTTACACATTGAGCGTAGCTGCACAAGAGATCCTAATTTTCACACATTCCACACCCCTAACGCTTCTTTGAGACTCTGAATATACATCTTTAAATGATAAAGGAACATTTTGAGCTATGAGTTGGCAGCTTCATTGTCTCTGAATATTTTATTGCACTTGCTTTTATTTTTATAAAGAGGTATGAAAAAAAATGAATGTGCTGCTACTAGTGATAAGAAGCACAGTACCATATACTGTTAGAATTGCCACAGAGATAAAAGCAGTCAGCCTGCTGCATGTGGCTAATCTTGAGCCACAATCGCACACTCACTGAACTCAATCAGTTCACTGGTATTCAATCATCAGAGAAAAGAACGGTGTTAAAGAATATGAACAAAATACTGGAAATACATACTATCAGAGACTGGGTATAAAGGACAGGCACAATTAGAAATCTTATCTTTCTTTTTTAAATCCCTCTAGAACAGAATCTATCTTTTTAAACCATAATACATTCACGTTCACCAATGTTCCCAGAAGTCCATGCTGTAGGAAATAAGGGCTGTTTACACTAAGTATTAGTCTGATGACTTCTGTAGGGTATGATTATACTTTAGATGCTTCATATATATAGCCAAGATGCCACTGAGGAAAGATGTTCTGATTTATATTCCCATCAGAAATACGCAAGACTGCCCATTTCCCTGCCCACGCCAACACTGAACGCTAGCATGTTTTTTAATCTATGACAGTCCAGTAGTTACTATTATGGGATGTTGAGCACCCGTTCTGTTTCCTTACTTATGAAATACAGCTAAAAGTTATATCTACCTACTAATGTAGACATGAAGGTTGATATGTAAAATTCTAAGGACAGGGCATAGCGTGTAGTATATATTCAGGAAATATACCAGGAAGCTTTTTTTCCCCCCTTCGTCTTTATTTCTTTTGTGAATTTCTATTCTTGCCCTTTGCCTGTTGTCTATTTTAGTCCTTTGCCCATTTCTTATTGATTTATCCCAAGGAGTCTGTTATAAAGGAAAGCTATTAACGCCTAGTCTATCACATTCTATTACTTCCCACAGTTTGTCATTAAACATGTTGCCTGTAGTTTCTTTTTAATAAAACATGACAAATACATCAGTATGGTTTTTGCCTTGAGTTCCATGCTCAGAAAGGCCTGGTCCTCCCCAAGTTTATATTGATAATCACTTAGATTTTTCTCTGGGGCTTTTATGGTCCTATTTCTTTACATTTAATTCTTAATCCAACTGGAATTCATTTAGAAGGTAAAGGGAGCTATGTTATACAATAAGCATGCATTACTTTTATAATTAGAAAACAACTCAATACTCTGAATATTAACATTGGGATAAAAATGTTCAGTGCATTCCTTGCACTCCACTCCCACATTCATCACTGCTTTCAATTCCATGTGCCCATTTCCCCACTGACCAGGTTAACTGTAAACACACTACCCTGATTTGCATAAAATCTGATCGTAATAATTAGCCTAGAGTTCATGTTAACTTTTCTATTGGCATTCTCATTAATACACACTACTAAGGCTTTCTCTATATCGGGGGCCAGTAAACTTTCTGTGAATGGCCAGATAGCAAATTTTGGAGGCTTTTGGGTCATAGTCTTTGTCACAACTACTCAGCACAAAACTGGCCACAGACAGCAGGTATGTGGATGAATACGACTGTGTTCCAATAAAACTTTATTTGTGGACACTGAACTCAAATTTCATATACTTTCCATTATCACAAATTATTAATTCTTTTGATTTTCTTTCAACCATTTAAAAATGTAAAATTAATTCTTAGCTTGTGGGCTATATGAAAACAGGTAGCAGACCAGTTTGCCAACCTCCACTTTATTTCAGAATTTTTCAGTGTACTGTCGGTAGCAGCACTATCCAGTAGAACCTTCTGCAGTAATGGAAACGGTTTAGGTCTTGCTTTCTGGTATGCAAGCTACCAGCCACGTTGGGCTACTGAGTTTTCAATTTTATTTAATTGGGATTGATTTGTTTAAACTGCCACATGCTAGTGGCTATCAGATGGGACAGTGCATATCTATAGATTGGACCCAAATAATATGTAAACAGATAGGTGTTTGTGTATACATATACATATATACTTGCGCGTGTGTGTGTGTGTGTGTGTGTGTGTGTGTGGTTTTTTCTCCTGGGGACCTAAACCTACATATTTAATATAGTCACTCAAGTGAAAATTTCAAGACGTTTTATCCCTCTGACAAATGAGAGCAGGCTGACTCTTCACTCTAAAAGTCCTTGGCGCTCAGTCTTTCTACTGAGCAGTGCCCAGAATGTGTGATCAAGCCCTATAAGCTTTCAGCCCCTACTCTGCTCAGCTGTTTCTTCTCATTGCTCTTTTCCCTTCCTCTCTACTGTCACACAGTAAAAGTAAAAATACTGAACTGGTGGAAGAACATGTCACCTTTGTCACTTCTCCCAGCTACCAATAAAAAGCACACTTACCGTTAGGTCAAGCTGGCTGTTTCGTGTCATGATGGACAGTTCAATGGTGGACAGTTGCACATCTCTCCAGACCTCAGGGTTTACCTTGGAAAGGCCTGCGTGAATGTATTAGACACAGGTCGATTTCTCCCATTAACATTTCACCCTCCACCACCCATGGCCAGCTGCCAGCTACTAGCTGGCCTCCGCCGGTCTGCTGACTCCACCCTTTTCTTCATTGCATGCTTCTTACACACAGGATAAAAAGCCAAGCTCAGAACGGAGTCTCTATGCCTGAAACATCCTACTAACACAGCAAGAACTACATAAAGTTCAGGGACTGAAAGAGGGAGCCACTGTTTGTCTCAAGTGACATGGGGCGTTCCCATTCATGGGACATGGTGCTGGCTTGGGCCCTCTCTGGCTCATGGAAGGCTGACTGCAATGGTCCTTGAAAGGCATCTGCTCCGGGTCAGCCTGACACTGATTTTGGGGTCTGCTTTAGGCAGTCCTGAATCGACCAGGGCTCTCAATCTTCCACCACCTGCTGCTCACCGTCCTGCGGTTGTGCCCAGTACGATGCAAGTCTTCGCAATATTCTCCGGTACAGAGAGGGCCGTGGAGGGGTCTCATCTGCTCCACTGGGAGGTCTCTCTTTAGGTCCCATGTATGAGATGGAGGCTTGATGAGTCTGAGGCCACTCCTTTTAAAGTGAGGTGAGAAACACGTGTCATGAACACAAAATTCCAACCTCTGGGAGTTTCTCTATGCAAAGGTTAGTATTCTACCTACACCTGCTAGAAAGCCAACTAATTTCTCACTGGATGGAATTGTCTCTAATTTGGAGCATGGAATCCTCAGGCTTTCTTTCCCTATTGAAGGCCTGTCTTGAAAACCATGAATTCAGTGACTGCTGCCTCTACTGATCTGTCACATGGAGCAGAGAGGAGATCAAAGTGGACCATCAACTGCTTATATTTGTCCACAAACCGCAAAATTAATGAGCATAGAATCTACCCCAGGATAAATTTATCTTTGGTCTACTGATGATAACACATAAAATAAACTGATGAATTCAGCTGCATCAATACTTTCTTCATTTTTGGAATCATCTCCCCCAGCAGCCAGAATGGTGTAGCCCAGCCTTGCACCCCAGCTCAAGGCTCCTCACTCCTGCTTCAAAGATCATTCTCACACTCTAGGTGTTTTGTCTTCTACTTCCCGCACCCCAAGTCCAGTGTCGTCCTGGGTCTCAACAGTGTGCACAGGAACAACTAAACAACAGCCTCGCCCTCGACATCACCTCTCATTCACCACAGCTGCTCATTTCCACAGCCACATCTGGTCCTTTCTGCCACCCAAAATTATTCCATCTTGGGCATCTATACCCCTGTAATCACTTATAATCTACTTAGCCGGTTGATTCTTTTGTGCCTACTATGTCTTTTGGGCAAACTAATCCCCATTCTCAAGCTTTTATGGGTGAATTACAAAAGAGTAACCACTCTGACTTTTCTCATTCCACCTCTTACTTCTCCTCAATGCATGGATCCAGCCTCTCTTCTCTGACTCACACGTGTGCTGCTTTGTCACGCAATGAGCGAACTATGGCAGTCTGCACTAACGGAGATGTGTTGAATGGATAAATTCAGTTTGGGGTATTGAGAAATCGGACAGTGACCATACATCTCAGCTGTGTCCATCACTCCTGCTGACATTGCTAAAGTTAATATTTTCATCTCCATCTGCTGTTCCTGTGTTTGTTTTTATAACTTGGTTCAAACTCAGAAGAGGAAGAAAGGGGAGTTATTTTTTGGCCCCTCAAGATCCTACCCACACCCACGTTTTCTATCACATTGAGAAGTCCGGTGCCTGACCACACCATTTTCCCTCAGTGCCTAATTAGCAGTTAATTTCTTTAATGCTCTTTTTCCATCACTCTTGGCCCTCTTGTGCCTTTAGTCTTCCACAACATGTGCCCTGAGAAGCTCCAATTCTGGATCAATCTTGTCACTAGGTTTCTGTACTACTTCATCAGGGCTCAGCATTATTGGAGGAGAAAATATTCCTGCTGAGCATCGATACAGGGAAAGCAATCACCCAAGCAAGCATATCTGTGTCACAACCAATTCTTGGTCTCAGCTCCTCAGTGCCACTCAATAATCCTTCTAAACCTCCCCATACCATCATCACCACCTCATTTTCAATAGGTCACGCTGCTTCCTACACTTCAGAGAGAATGTCAGGATCTCAGTGGGAACTGCCTTAACTTTCCCTGTTTGTTTTCATCTGGACCACTCCATTGCTCTCCTGTCTCAAGGAAGAAGTGTCCCTTCCTCTGTCCAAGGCTAACCCAGTACGTTAGGTCCCTTACCCTTCTATTTGCTCATGGATTCTGCCAGCTCAGTCATGCTTTTTCTCTCCTTTCATTCACCTCTCCCCCACCTTTTTTCTGTTGCTTCATGGTATAAAGACATGGATATCTCTCCATTTAAAAAAAATCAACACTTCTTTGATCCCATTTTTCTCACTAGCTTTTCCTTTCTCATTTCCTTCAAAGTCTAGCTGCTTGAAGGAGTTGCCTACCCTTAGTGTCTCCACTTTACCTTCCTGTTTATTCCTTAACCTTCTTCAGTATGGCTCAGCCTCTCTACTTACCAAACCTTCAGAGGTTACCAAATTCAATGGATACTCTCCTGTCTTTACTTAGACTCTTTGCTATTGCTTCTTGAAATCTCACTTTCTTCCTGAAAGTCTCTCTTCCATTGGCTCCTATATGAGTACTCTCTCTCCTCCACTTCCTCTTAGCACTTCTCAGGCATCTTCCCTGGTTCCTAATGGCTATTTCTCACCATCTATTCTCAAGGTAACTTCACCAAACCCGTAGTTTCAATGCTACTCATATGCTTCAGATGTTTAAATTATTTCTTCAGCCCATATCTCTTTGCCGAATTCTAGACCTAAGTCACAACTGTACCTCCACTTGTCTGTACCAGGGATGTTAAACTCAGTATGTGCCAAACTGAAAATTTCATCTCTCTTCACAAACTTGATCTTAAGCCAATATTATCAACATTAATGAAAAGCTTTTAGTTACCAAACTGTGGTCCCTCAAACCAGAAATCTCGGAATCCTAGACTCTTCTTCCAACTTTTGAGGATTCCACCTCAATATCTCTTTAATCCATCTCTGTTGTCAATGTTCACTGTTACCACCAGTCTACCTCATGACCACCTCTCACTCAGATTACTTTAACAATCTTCTGATGCCCTTGCCTTTAGCTACCCACAAAATCTCTTGTCCTCACTGCTGCCAAAAGATTTCTCTGAAATGCAGATGTGCTCGTGTTATTTTTCTAAGACTCAGTAAGTCCCCACCAGTGCTTCATCAATAAATGTCAGATCCCACCTGCCATGAACTGCCCCTACCTAACCTTTAAAGTCTGTTTCCGGCCATGCTCCTGCCATAATGAAAGAGCAGGTTTCACTGCTGTGACTTCACACACCCTAGCCCCTCCATCAAGAACGCCCTTTATCTAGTCCTACAGACACTTCAATATTTAGAAGTGGCACCTGCCCTGCGAAGACAGCTCGCCCTCAGTCAGAGGTGGGCACCCTCCCCTCTCCTCCATCTTAGTCCTTCTGTGTTTCTCTCATCACACTTGCCAAATTGATTTCCTTGTACTTCACTCTCAGCACATGCACACTTCTGGAAGGCAGAAGCCTATCTTATTGGACTCTGTATTCCAAGCACATGGAAGGGCTTTCCACACAACAGATATTCAATAATTATTTGCTGAAGAAATAGCTGGAACAGTTTGATTCTCCCAGGTTCTACAACTTAACTGTATAGTTACTAGATTTCTTCCTAAATACACTCATTACTCCACCAATGAAATGATTCCTCTGAGCAATAGTAATTATGCATTTTACTAAACAAAATTTATTTGGAAGGTAAAGGGAGCAATGTTTTGCAATGGACATACACTACTTCCATAATTAGAAAACCACATGATAATCTGAATACTAACATAACCAAACTTTTCACTTCATCTGCCCGTCCTCAGATCAGCCAGCCAAACTGTAAATATACTACTTTGATTTGCATAAAAGTTGAACAATGGTAAGGATGATGCATATTAGCATTTTCATTAACACAGATTGTTCAGTTTTTCTTCATGTGAATATTTTTCAGCATACCAGCACCACTAATGGAACATCCTCTGGTGATGGAACTATCCTATATCTGGACTGACCAATACAGTAACCACTACCCAGTTTTGGTTAGCATGGTTTGAAACCTGTTATATTACACTGGTAGGGACTTACTCTTAGGGAAATATATCAAACCTGTATGATAAGATATATTCAGAAACAAATCTTCATTTCTAGATACTAATTCAGACATGCAAATGATTGATGAGATATTGGTCATTCTGTTCAAAGTTTGTCCGGCCAGAGTGAGTGGAATGAATAACAAAGGAAAGTAAAATATAAAAAAGAAATTAACGCCTGGACGGTGTCACTCAGTTGGTTGAGTGTTGTCCGAGACACCAGGAAGTTGCCAGTTGAATTCCCGGTCAGGGCACATGCCCAAGTTTCAGCTTGATCCCCAGTAGGGGGTGTGCAGGAGGCAGCCGATCCATGCTGATGTTCTCTCTCTCTCTCTCTCCTTTTCTCTCTTGCTCTAAAATCAATAAAAACTTATTTTTTAAAAAACTTAAATTAACTATAGGCTTGGTAATGGAAGGAATGAGCTGGTACATGAGGAATGCTTTCTGAACTTGTATGTAAATAAATATCCCCCATTTTAGTACTGGAGCATGTCAGATACATCTGTCAGATACAAAGAATTTTTTAAATATCCAAATATGCACATCCTGGTATAACAACAAAATAACTCAGGGAACATTTCTACATTGTAAATTGCATTTACCTGAAGAGTGCTGAAAAAATATGCTGCTTTGGTTTTTAGGGGCCCAAGATACCAGTACCTGAGAAAGATCAAGATAAAAATCTAATTAGAATATTCAAGGAATGATCAACATGATAGAAATTACACCCCTACTATGAGTGTCTGCTCTGAGGCCTGGGGATTATGGCTTAGCATAACAGAGTATTATAGAACATTTTAAATCAGAATTTCAATGCCATGTCAAACAGTATGCAATTAGTTACACAGGAACTAGATCCTTGCAATTTAGGAGGGATATATAATCAGAGTCTCCTTGAATCTCTAAATTCACAAGTATCACTGTAATGCATCCTTAACCACAGAATGTAGTTGAGTACACATCCAAGGAGCACTGAGTAGAGAATGACAGAGCCACAGTGAGATGCGATGCTGGTGACCTGATGTGTTACCCACAAGCTAAATGTGCCTTCGCACACACATACATACCATTAAAATTTATGAAGCAGCATAATTCCACATTGCTTGTGTTATGCAACTTTAAAACGGCAAATATAGAACCAGGGAGTGAAGAGAGTCTGCTTCACATTGCTAAGTACATAAAAGCTGCTGAAGAGAGAAAGGTGCCTCCTTGGAATTGGAAAAGTGGTAAAAACTAGATTCCTCTTAAAATTTATATGTCACAACCAGCCCATCTTAACTGCTCTCTATTTGATTCTCGTCAATAAGCATTTATTTAGTGCTTGTGGAGAAAACTAAAGAAATATAGAGTATAAAATTCCTGCCTTTGAGGGCTTATGAGAAAATATGGTCCAAAAAAGTAACAGAAGACAGTAGACAACTATATAAATATATATGGTATCATATAAACTGATTACTATTTATTGGAAAGGCGAGTCCAGAAGGGACACGAAATCATTAAGGGCTTAAAATCCCTGAACAGCCACGCTTGTACAACAAATGGCACGAGCACACAGTATGGCGTGTACTTTAGAAAGAGGCACTGGACTTAGATACATGATGGAGGGAAAGAACTCACTCCAGGGTACAGGAAACGGTGAGGATAAGAGCCAGAGCAAAAGCTGAAAAGGAAATACACATTACCCTTTAGGCAGCTTTCACTTACCAAGATTCACTAAGGAAAAGCAACAGGGAACAGTGCCTAGCACATAATCACTGCCTTCGATGGTACTAGGACCTCCCCTAGAGCTAAATACAGACAATGGATTCACGTACGCCAATTCTGTTTTCAGTACTTTTGTTGGCAATATCAAATTTGTCATAAAACTAGTATCCCTTATGATTCTCAAGCAATTATGAAGCCAATGGTACTATTTAAATGCAATTATTAAAACAAAAAGGGGGAGACAGGTGTTATGTGTCACTTCAAGTGCAAACTCAGTCATGATCTTTATATTTAAAAATTTTTTTGATTTATACTTAAAATTTTTGAATTACAATGCAGAGGGTCATACAGCAGCTGAAAGGCATCAGGCCTCCTGTACGACAGCCTCCACCAAGTTAGCCTGGTTGAAGAAAGCAAAAACCAGACAAAAGTTTTATCAGATTCAATAATAATGTGAGGAAGAGGTTGTGTTTTATATCTTTCCAGAAGAACAGCGCAGCCAATCTGGATGCCAGAGCGTTATGTGCATCGCCATCATGGCCCCAGAGAAGCTGTTTGTCCCATCGTTCGAGGGGCTGGGAGTTGCCCTGATGACAGAGGTGTGGGAAGAGAAAAATGAAAACTGTGTAGACTGAGGTGTCAACATGGGGTCAGCTGAAGAAGTTAGTGACTACAGCCAGTGGAGGTGGAAGTTACAGCCTCAGCCATGTTTGTGGAAGCATTAACCTTGGTGAGCTGCCGTCTTCTATGAGACCTTGCACAGCCAAGTCTAAGGACTCTGAGTAGATATACACCAGCAGCAAGAGACTTTGTTAGTAGCTAAAATGTTAACTTAGCTAGAGTTTGATTTCTCTCTTGTTGTGTTTGCATTGATATTTTTTATTAGTTTTATTTAGTCAAAGGCTTGTTCTGATATTAAGTTTTACTTTTAATTTTAGTTGCTTAAATATAAAAATCGAGGGAGATGTGGAGGGCTCCTGGCTAGCACATTTTGGCGTTTTTTAAAATATGTCTGCTGAACTCAGGGTGCAGGCAAAGCCATGCCCTGGGGGCGGTCCTAGTCAAAAGACAAGGACCCACTCAGTCTGACCTTTCCTGTAGGTGCTAAGGGAGGTGGATCCTATTATGTTGCCAGGATGTGATGAACTTCCTGTTACTTGGGGGCGGGGAATATATATATATATATAAAATTTACTTCCAGTGCTGTGCGTCTGGCTGTCCCTCCATCAGGAGGACAGACATACTGGTCCCAGTGTTTTCTATTTTTGTGTCCTGTCTCTTTCATTACTTTCTCAATCCCAAAGCGCCTCTACTTAAAAGAACCATTCACATCTCTCTCTCTCTCCATGCAGGACTCGGAGAAGGGAGACCCCCGACATAAACTGCCATCAGGATGGTGATGGAGGAAGGTGGGCCTTTATGCAAGAATGAGAAGACAATCCAGGGGGCAATGGGGAGCCGTTCTAAGCATTTTCACCTAATGTTTTGATTTGCTTCATCTTCTGGATAGCCAGACAGAAACACATCCCGATGAGGCGCTTCATTTCCAAATGCCTGCAGTTCCCTTCACATCTACCAAGAGCACATTTTGCCACTCGCTGGTCACCTTGCACGGCCAGTTAGAAGCCATTTCTTGCCTCTTTATAGTTTCCTCATACACAGAGCAACTGAGAGGGTGGCCCTAGTTGAGGTATTACATAACAAGTGGAATTTTAAAATCCATTGTTCAGAAATCAATCAAAATATGGGCAAGTGTGTGAGATAGTCCTAATAGGGGCTGACCTATGCTTGTGTGTAACTATCGATCAACACATTTGAAAGCAATTTGTCCCCCCCAGACTTTTTCTGGAAAAACTAAGCAATTCCTCTCGGTGAATAGCTGGTATTATTTGACTTTAAAGATCAAGCACAAGGTTCTCCTGGCAGAGTTGCAAATAAAAAGATGGGAACTATTACATAACGCAGAGTGTAAAACACAGTAACATCTCCGTTGACATTCCACTGTCAACAGGGAACATCATTAGCAGGAATAATGAGTGAACAGCAAGAGAAATGGGCAGAGAAAGTGTGGCAGGAATGCCCATGAAGTGAAAGATAAAAGCGGTGTGTCAGATCCATCATAATCCATTCAAACTCTACTAAAATTGTAAGCCTGTTTTTAAGAAAAGGTCAAAATCAACACCCACCAGGTGTGATGTGAGCCTCACACAGCGGCTCCCTGGGTCCTGTCTCAGGAGGCCTCTGCCTGCCCTCTCCTTCCCCCTCAAACAGAATGCGGCCATTCTCCCAGCCAAGAGTTCCATGTTACACATGAATTTTCCACAAGTAAATCCATTCCCATGAAAAGCCAGTCACTGCCTTAACAGGCCTGCTTCTTCCATCTCTCAACACAACCAAGCAGCCACCTTTCCGTCCAAGAGGCAGCCGTGGTCTCCCAACCGGCCAGCCTTCCAGGGCAGCTCTCAGGGAGTTCTCCAGCCAGGGCTGGGGAAGCGGCTGTGGCCCCAACTATGCCTGTCACTTGTACCAGATGAGCAGGTGCAGGGTGACAGGTCATCAGTCCCCTTCAGTCTAGCGTGAACCTGAAGCAGCACCTCTAGAAACAGGTCCCCCTCTCCTCCTTGGCCACCACCAAGCCAGCGCGGAGGAAACGGCAACTTCCACCAACCTTTCGGCACAAAATGCAAACCTCTGACTCTATTAATCATAGAGAAGTTAACCGCCAGGCCCACCAGATCTAGTCCTGGAAGATCAATGTATATTGACATCTCAGAGACAGGAACAGAATAAAAATTTTATAAAAATCATCGCAATCTTGCCCTAGCTGGTTTGGCTTACTGGATAGAGCGTCAGCCTGGGAACTGAAGGGTCCCAGGTTCGATTCCGGTCAAGGGCATGTACCTTGGTTGCAGGCACATCCCCAGTAGGAGGTGTGCAGGAGGCAGCTGATCGATGCTTCTCTCTCATCAATGTTTCTAACTCTCTATCGCTCTCCCTTCCTCTCTGTAACAAACCAATAAAATATATTTTTAAAAAACCATGCAATCCATAGAGTAATCCTTTACTTGCTAACTTTGACACCAGCGTCTCTGAAGGATCCCCACCGCAGGCCAGTCATTGCAAACACAGGCTGTTCCTTTTCACCCTGGAAGTAAAACACATTTAATTTAAAGTAATGCTGACAATAACTTGGAACTGTCTTTAGGTAAGTACCCAGCGAGTGAACACGGCCTACTGTTCATCAAACAAATTCTAAAAGGATGTTCACAATTTAAGAAATCAACTCTGAGTGTTCAGGGAGAGTACTTGAATAAACCACACTCCAAATGAAACTAATTTTTATATATTAGAGCTCATAAACCGGCTGGCAAGGGAACCTGCTATCATAGTTCAGCCTGGAAATTAAGGAGTACCTAGCTATTCTGGTTCCTGGACCCATTAGGTGTTGGATCAGCCAGAACTTCTGCTCTCATGCACCTGCCTGGGCCCAAGAGGATTCGAGCCTGCATCCCCTTTAAAGGGGCAGGGGCTCTCAAGTAAGATCAGAATCCTGGCACTCTACAATGTTTTACCTGAGTATGTGAAAATACAGCCAACTACTTGTTGTAATAAGTCAGAACACAAAGCGATTTGGATTTGGTCCAGTGCTTTATGGCGAAATATTGCATTTACATATTATAATCAGCAAGTTTCTAGTAAGTGAGATAAGGAATGTATAGAAAACATACACAATGGAGCCACCTCTGAGAGTTTGTGCTCCGTGATGGACCTTCCTTAAAGTATGAATAATATACATACCAGGATATATAATAAAATAATTTCCAGTTAATTCCTAGTTACTCTGAAATGCATCACTTCATGCACATGTACCAGAAGCAGCAAGCTTTTAAGTCACTTGATTATTAAGATATGTCCAGATTCACTTCTTGAGTAATAATATTTTTAAGTATCTTCAGAGGTTGATCTGTAGCAACTTCGCTAGCTTAGAATTTCAGCACACCCCTCCCATTTTGTGAGAACAATTTAGCTTTATTTTATGCCAAAGACTCAACTGCAACTTAAATCATGTTTATTGTGACCAAGGAGGTGCAGAGTCCAGACTGCTCAAGAACAAAGGAAAAGAGGCCACAAGCTCATGGGTTCGCCAATTGTAAATATGCCTACAGCCCATGCTGTATAACTAATAGTAACATTTTAGGATGGCAGTTCAATTAAGGCATATGTTCCCTTTGTAATTACTAAGTAATCTGTGATACTGTGAGAGTATTTGTTTCCCAACACCCTTTATCTGCTAGTTTTAGCAGCTATTGAGGATCTCTGCCTGAATCAATGACTTCATTGGTGATTACAAAATGGTAATTCTCTCACTCTATCACTCCTTCTGTATTTACAAACTGGCAACTCTTCTGTAATATCACTGTGGGCTTTTCATTTTTATTTAATGTATTGTAACCCATTAGCATTATTCTTCTTTTTGACGTTCCAACTGTCCCAAAATTGGCCAGTTGGGTACCGTCAGGCTGTCTTCTACATCTTTCTGTGTTGCCTCTCTTAGTTTCTGAGTACTTCCTTGCCATGCCTCTGAAAGCCAGCCCTTCACAGAGTCCTGGTAACTCATCTTAGAGACCATGTTTGGGTGCCAGGATGCTCACTGCTGTTGAGTGTTACTGGTTCTAAGCAATATATTTGCATAGCCAGCAAAAAATGTTTCTAAAATAATTCATAAGCTCATCTACAAATCATTCAGAAAGCATGAGAAACCCAATAGAAAAATGGGAAATTTTGCTCCCATCTAGGATGTAGGCAGTTATAAAGAACATTGTTCCCATTGTAAAAATGAGGAAAAGCCAGATAATCTAACAAAATCATAAGACTTCTTATGCCCACCTGCGGGCTGAGGTGGCAAGACAACCAAGTAACCTGAATTCCAAAGAATGGCAAGCCCCAGCAAAGGACGGATGCAGCAAAAGAAGGATTTTACCATTAGCAGAACATGAGAGGAAGAGGAGGCCGCCATGCAAATAGGGAAGATGAAATCAGGCCTTGTCCTAAGTGCTTTACATTTAGTAGCTCTTTTTATTCAATTTTTCTTAAATCCTTGCCCGAGAACATGCTTTAAAATAAAATTAATTTTAGAGAGAGAGGAAGGGAGAAGAGTGGGAGAAAGAGAAAGAAACATTGATGTGAGAGTGAAATATCGATCAGTTGCCTCCCACACACATCTCGATTGGGAATCCAACCTCTAACCTGGGTATGTTCCCTGACCAGGACTGGAACCTGCCATTTTTCAGTGTATGGGACGATGCTCCAACCAACTGAGCCACACCAGTCAGAGCCATTACCTCTTTTAATACTCAAAACAGCCATATGAGGCAGAGAAATACTTGAGGTACAAAGTTAATCAATAAAGGAATTTAAAAAAGTGACACAACTATATTGGGAAGAAATGCAGAGCGATTCTTATGCATAACAAAGAGGCCAAGAGATAAGGTCTAAAATTTATAAATCAAAAGCTAGTATATTTAACAGTGCTGAACTGGACACTTAAAAGTGGTTATGGTGGTAAATTTTATATATATTTTTTAACACAATTTTTAAAAATAGCATCATAAGCATATTTATTTGTGGTGACTACAATAAACGGGCAAAAATTTTTTTCTCTGGGAAGTTATACTTGGGATAGGAAAGGGTAAGAAGAGGGACTGCAGTTTTCATGATCTCACTTGAAATGTTACAGTGTATTCCTTTGTAAATATTTTCCAACTCAAGAAAGGACTTACCTTGATCTGCAAGACATCAAGTGGGACTGTCTCTCCTTTTACAATGGCAAGTGTAGCATCAGTAATATGTCTGAAAGATAACAAGGAGGAAATGGTCATGTTATGAAAAACAAGCAACAGCTCCCCCCAAAACTCACTCTCTCTCTCTCTCCCCCTCTCTCCCACCCACAGTACTAATAATTGGCTCAGGGGAAAAAAACACATAGTCCTTCAAAAAACTGAGAACACAGAACAAATGAGTATAAAAGAACGAATGAAACAAATATAGTGGAAGGCTCTGCTATAGCCCTACAGACCTCCCCCTCGGTGTGGTCAGGCTGAATCATATCCACTTGAATGGGTGTTGCTAACAACGTTAGATACAACTTCAGAGACCTTAAAACCCAAGAACATGCACATTAATGCAAATGCTTGGATTATATTCTGGGTTCCTTAGCAAATTGGACACAAGAAACAACCTATTTTACTTTCTCATATTTCTTTATCAAAATGCTTTTTCCTTCCAATACAGGTACTATCTAAGAAGTGGATAGCAGTTTAAAAAATGATTCAATTTAGGAAAAAGCAAGATGCAGTACCACAAGTTTAGATGACCCAGATATGAATATGTTAATTGTGAAGGAAGCCAGTAGGAGGGGTTGGAGTCACTGTGCGTATTCTGTGTAGTAGTAAGCACACTGAGGGGGTTTAGGAAGTGCTTCTGAGGCTGACCTTAACAACAAATGTTGCAACTATTATAAAAAAAAGCTTTCTTATATGAATATATTTTTTTTCAAAACTGCTTGGCAGAAGACAGCTAAAACGCAACCTAAATTTATTCTCCAGCAACAACTGCCAAGTTCTAAACAGACCAGCACCGTAGCACATTACAGCTATTTTTTAATGATAATTTACCTGCAATCTTCCAACCCAAGATTCCTTCCACGCTAATTATGGGACAACACATCTTGACAGCAGCACAAAAGGCAAAGCCTGTTCTTCCCAATAGCCTCAGGCATCTGCCATGTTGAGGCCCACCCAAGTGTGAGCCCAGGGCAGACTGACTTAATTACCTAAGAGCCCTGGGGTGTGCTCTAAATTATGTTTCCTAAACCTTTAAATTAGATCCAGAAGCAGCAACATAATAACTACAGGAAAATCAGCTCCCCAAGGCAGAAGGCTATGAAGACCTCCAGGGTGGCCACGCTGGGCACGAACTGGCTTTTGGACAGGCAAGGTGTTCTCCAAGGACACGGCTCCCTCCTGATCGGTGACATATTTGAGAATGCTGGCTCTGCAGTTCAATAGTCACTACTGACACAAAGGGAAAGACTAGCTCTACAACCAAGACCTAAACCAGGTGGGGTTTATCTTGGGTAAACAAAACTATTCAAGTAATTCATTGCCAGGTCTACTGCCCCAGAAATTCTAAGCTGTGAAATGAAACGAACGGGCTTCAGCATGACTGTGAGGAGCTAAACACTCCCTATTAGTTAAGGTTTGGCACGCAAGCAACGTTTCAGTGAAAGTTCTGATATATGTCTGTGTTTATGTCTAGTGTTTGATATGTGAGCCCAGGGTTTTATAAAAAATAGAGAACATAAAGAATTAAAAGATATAAGATGACTCCTAAAATTACAACAGCAAAAATAAATCCACAGCCCTAACCGGTTTGGCTCAGTGGATAGAGCGTTGGCCTGCGGACTGAAAGGTCCCAGGTTCGATTCCGGTCAAGGGCATGTACCTTGGTTGCGGGCACATCCTTAGTAGGAGGTGTGCAGGAGGCAGTTGATCGATGTTTCTCTCCCATCAATGTTTCTAGCTCTCTATCCCTCTCCCTTCCTCTCTGTAAAAAAAATCAATAAAATATATTTAAAAAATAAATAAATCCACAAAACAAGCCTAATCAAAATCCTGAAGAAAAAAAAAACCTGAAAGAAAATCAGTTGAGTATCATTATTGTTAGTGATTCTAAAGGGTTATAACCAGGAACATCATAAGATCTTAATTAAATCAACAAATATTCATTAGCTGACCACCCCTCAGATGTCACCAAGCTTATAGTAAAGGTCAGGCAACTGACCGTGAGAACCTGGGAACCATCTGGTCCAGTTCATATTAATCCCTTATTCAAGCCTTGAACTCATGATTCCTGTCTCCTCAGAAGGCAAGGGCTTTTTTACACAATGCTCTGGATAGAAATGAACAATAACAATTTGCCCGATTCCTGTAATTTAATTTGCACGTCAGGGCTACTTTATTCCTACACCTTCCATGTCAGGCGTTTCCCAAAGGATGTGACTATATTTTGTTGTTTTAGCTACTTATACAATCAAGATAATGAAGCCAAGGCTACTGGTTCCATTTTCACAAAGGACTTGTAATTTGTCATCAGGTATATCTAAAGCAAACAAATGATTAGTGCAAATCTGTCTTCACTAGGGAATCTTACAATGCAAAAGTATGAAAATAGTTTGAATCAGGGAGGCCATCCTTGTGACTAAAAAGGACTTCGGTGTTCACCTCCATACCTGGCTTGGAGACTTCATGTCAGATCATCAGGGTCCCAAATGAACTGACAGGTTAGTCTCCGATCTAGGTCTTCTCAATGATCTGAGGGTCCAGGCTATCAAAACTGAACACAAATATCATATCCCACAGGGGAACCGTCCATCCACAAATGCCACATCCCACATTGTCAACCTACTGGACTTTGTTTCCACTTTCGGCAAAAAGGGTCTGACTCAAACTGCTGGTCTGCCCCAGTGGGATAAATCCAATGGGAATCTTGCTGAAGGCAGCCTGGGAGAAAGAGGAGGAAAGTTTTAGTGTCATGGTCAGAAAAGCAGGCTGAACAGAGAGGCACAGATGTGTCTCCTATGAGACAAGTAACTGGAAGTGACCTGGGCCTACCTCCTTGTCTCCCTTCCCAGGCTCTGCACCAGCAGTTGGGCCATGCCTAGAGCAATTTCTAAAAGGAGGCAGTCCAGGGAAATGACAGGACTTTGGATTTGAAAGAAATATTTTGGTGCTCATTAATAGCAACTGCTTTAAAGAAATCTGGTCAAAAAAAGGAGGGTTTTAAAGATACCAGATGAATGCACAATTGTGACAGTGTGTTATGTTGTCACATTATTTGAAAAAGTTGCAGATAAAATTCAACTAAAAATATCTGACATATGTACAGTAGCCAATGGCAGGGAAAGTGCTTATAAACTATCTCAGGTATAACTAGGGCAAAGGGGATCAACAAGTTTGTGTAGCAGAAAGAAACGGCACAGCCATTGAATTAAATGCCACAAACGAAGACATACTGTAAGGCCCTAAAGACTACGTTGAGGATGAGCTACTATTATTGTCAAAGGGACCAGGCAGGGTCTTCTTTCTTGTTATTTGCAAAATATTCTAAACTGCTATAGAAAAATGTTTAAAATAATGTAATAAACACTCATATACCCACCACCCACATTTCACAAATGTTACTTTTTGCTATATTTGCTTCAGATGTTTTAAGAAACAAAATGATACAGAAATAACTGCAGTCGCCTCTCCTCCTATTCCTTCTCTCTCTCTCTCCCTCCCTCCCTCCCTCCCTCCCAGAGGAAGCTGCTGCCTCTCCATCGTGTGGTTACTCTTTCACTACATAAGGCATCCACTAACATATATCTGTTTTCTACATTTTAAAACTTTGCAGAAATGCATGATGTGCTTTGGCAGCCTGCCTTTTTTACTTAATATTTTTTAGATTTTACCATGTAAATATTTATTTATAAAGGAATCCTCTGAAAAAGATTGTATAAAAAGTTGTATGTTTTAAACAACTCCTGGTGAAAGCTGTTGGATACTCTGGATTCCCAAAGCAGGTAAGTCTGCCACAGGCTAATAAAAGCGTCCGTGTCTTTCTAAAATCCAAGGACCCACACTTGTGCTGCCTTAAAAAACAAAATGGGGAAAAAGGTAAAAGAAGGAAGAGATACAAAAAGAACAGAAACATAAAACTAAAATGCAATGACTCTTCTTAAAAGCTCACCTCATCTGCTCTTCGAAGAACTCCAGTAACAACCTGCAAATGTTACAGAAAAATTATGAACAACATGTATTTCCTTTATCATAAAAGAACTGGATTCAATTTTCATGGACCACAAACTTCTTCCTGTTTTCTTCCTAGAAACTATGTCAAAAGCTGCATTAGCTATTGACACACACAGTATTCTCCAATCGGATCAGAGCTAACTTAAATTTTATTCTTGACCGAAGGCTCATAGTACAATCAAGACTAAGATACAATAATTAATTTTTTAAATATATTTTTATTGATTTCAGGGAGGAAGGGAGAGGAAGAGAGAGATAGAAACATCAATGATGAGAGAGAATCATTGATTGGCTGCCTCCTGCACGGCCCACACTGGGGATCTAGCCTGTAACCCAGGCATTTTCGCTGACCAGAAATCAAATTCTGACCCTCCTAGTTCATAGGTTGATGCTCAACCACAGAGCTATGCTGGCCAGACTCAAATAAAATAGCTCTAAAACCTCCACATTATATTAGCAAAGTTATGTTTTAGTTCTAGAATATGGGTTTAAACATGTGCTCACATCAAGTGTATATAAGAGCCTAGTCTGTCGCTGTGAAGTGCACATATAGGAAACACAACCTGTGGCTACATTCCGAGATCCTGCTCTCCACAAACGTTTCTCATGATGATGTAAAAACATGAGGGATAGCAGTCCGCCTATGAAAAGATACTTTTTATTTCAATGTTTGCATAATTTATTTTTCATTTTAAAAATATAGTACATATGTCTTGTAAAAACAGAAAAATACCTGAAAAAAAAATACTTCCTCATAAACCCCCTATGCAGAATAACCATCATTAGTCAGTCATTTATATTTTGGTACACTGGTCTCTTACTCCTTTTTTATCAGGGCATATTTTTATGACTGGATCATACCAAATGCACAATTTGGTATCTTTCTTAACAAGATTCTGTAAAGTAAAGGTTAATGCCCATCTTCTCCTTTCATCTCCTGCCTCACTGCATTCTAGGATTAAATGGGGCTGTCAGGAGGTCTCCTTCATTTTTTGTTGGCATGATATCAGTATTCTTCACACTTCATTAAAAAGCCATAAAAACAATTACAAGATCATTAGCACAACCTTTTAAAAAGAAGCTTACTATGGCTTACATAACTGTTGAGTCAAACATAGGACAACTCTGGCCCTGTGACTCAGTGGGTGAGTATCGTCCCATGCACCAAAAGGTCTTGGATTTGATTCCATTAGGGCACATGCCTGGACTGTGGGCTTGATCCCCAGTAGCAGGCATGCAGGAGGAAGCTGATCTATGTTTCTCTCATTGATGTTTCTCTCTCTCCCTCTCCCTTCTTCTCTTAAATCAATAAAATCATAGTTAAAAAAACAAACGCTCCTATTTCCTGAACACCGATGAAACCACCGAATGGAGGCAAAAGGCGATCAGAGAAGAGTGTAGACGTGAATTGTACACAGGATGGGAAGGTGAGTGTAAGGGCTGCCTGTGCCAGACTCTTCAGGGGTTTCCAATATATAAAGGAGGTTCTCATCTATTGCTCAGAAAAGAAGAGCAGTTCAGGACAATGCACTTCCTGTCCTTATTGGACCAAATAATCACTAAGGATATGGAACTTCAGAACAAGGCAGATGCATCCATCTGAACATGAAGACCTCTGCCTCCCAATGTGCTCTCAGGAAATGAAACGTGATAGAAATGAAGTGAAAATGGACAGACGCCTCTTTTAAAGGAATCTTTGTTGCTTTTATAAGAAACTTTCCTCAACATTGAAACTATGATTGCCATAACAGTCTTCAGAATATAAAAAACTTACCGTACCCACCACCATTTTGTTTCCTATTTTATTCAATTTTATCAGACTTAAAAACAAAAATAAAGTGCATGAGAAAAAAGTAATGCTATACTTGTTTCAGAAACAATTCCCACAAATGGGTTACAAAGAAATAATTTCCTTAAATTATAACCACTGTATGCCACTGCCATACCTCCTGCAAGGTCCCGTCTCCTCCGGCAACGATGATCACGTCTGTGTTTTCCATCAGTTCCAGGAGTTTCTTGGCTTGGCCCTCATAATCTGTCTGAAATACAAAGGAGGCCTTGGCTCAATTTATCATCCTAGGGCCACTGGTAAAAGGCTTAAAAATACAGGTTATTTGCTCTGAGTTTTATATTTTTTCTTAAATTCTACATAATTGATAGACATGAAACATTAAATAGCTAACAAAGCAACTCTGTACAGTTTCTATAGTTTATCCCTTTAGAACTGGAAGGGACTTCAGGAACCATCCAGTCAGATCCCTACTTGATTTATCTGTTAACAGCAAGCTCATCAAAGAACCTATTTCCAGTCCAGTGCAGTCTATGACATCATCTACCAGTGCCTTTTATCTGAAAGCAGGAAGTCAAGTGCAAATAAGGAGAAGCAGATGGCATGAAAAGAGCAAAGATTTGGGAGCCCAAGAGACCTAGATTAAGTCTCAACTCTGCTACTTTTTAGCTGAGTAGCCTTAAACTCTCAGATCTTAATTTCCTAATCAATGAAAGTATGTGTGTTAAGAGAGGGGATAATCATAGCTTCCCCATAATACCATTGTAAAGCAACTAGCAAAGTAACTGCTCATATCTGGTACTATACTAAATCAAAGGGGGTTAATATTGTACATAAGAATATTGTACATAAAATACAGATATAATTCAAATTAGTCAAGACGCACCCAGGCATCACCATTTTTATTGATAACTAGGGGCCTGGTGCACAAAAAGTTGTGCACTTGAAGGGGGGGAGGTCCCTTATCCTGGCCTGTGCCCTCTCGCAGTCTGGAAGCCCTCAGGGGGTGTCCACCTGCTGGCATGCCTGGCCAGCATGGGTGAGGGGCTGATGGCTGTTTGCAGGCAGGCCAATTCCCCCAGTGGGAACCTCACCCCATGGGGGTGTGGCTAGCCTGGGTGAGGGCCGTTTTCAGACTGCCCACAGTCCCTTCAGGGTTTGGATCCCTACTGGGGTACCTGGCCAGCCTGGGTGAGGGGCTGAGGGTCGTTTTCAGGCTGCCCACAGTTCTCATTGCCCCAACGTCCCAGCGAGGCTGGCTGGAATCAGGTTTCTGGGGTTTATTTATCTTCTATAATTGAACCTTTGTTGCCTTGAGTGGAGGCCTAGTCAGGCAACGAAGCCTCCTGTTTGCTTCAGCTCCATGGCTTCTATAATTGAAACACTGTTGCCTTGAGCAGAGGCTCGGCCGGCCTAGGCAGGCAGTTTCAACTCCATCACTGGTGCAACGGAAGCCTCCTGTTTGCTCTAGCTCTGTGGCTGCCGGCTGCCATTTTGGCTAGGTTAGTTTGCATACAGCCGCTCTGATTGGCTGGTGGGCTTGGCTGGGCTGGTGGGCATGGCTTAGGTGTTTCAGAGTGTTGGTTAATTTGCATATTACTCTTTTATTAGATATTTTATCTCAGATACATATGTAGACTTAATGGACCATCTAAGCCACCACCTCTAAAACCAAACATTAAATTTTAATAGACATAGTGCAACTAATGCTAAAATAAGGAATTACTCCCTCCATCTGACACTAATCGGTAAAAAGTAAAGATTTGGATTTCAGATAGGCTAAAGCACCTGAGCCAGTCAGTCACAGTTAACACAAAGGAAAAAGACAGTCCCTAAACTAACACCATTAATTTTATGATGAATGGTCCTACTTTTATTCTAAAAATTGGAATGACTGGCTTTATAATTATATATTTTCAAATATTTCATTAAAAAATATGCCAATCCTAATGAAAAGGATGGTTTGTGAGCACCCCGAAATGGGTGATAATTGGGAATGAGCATGGGCTGGCTAAGACTGACACATTTCAGAATCATGCTCATCTCTGACAGGTCATTAGATCCATAGATCTGGGAAACTAGAAAAACATTATAACTGGTTTTCAGCAAGGCACCTGGCAAGCTATTTAATAATATCTTTGGAGACAAGGTGGGAAAATATGGAAATAACATATTAGAATACAGTTAAATTAGTTACCAATTGACTGTCTAGGCACAAAGTGAGATGCTCAGTGAAGCAACATCAAAGTTAGGTAGAGTCTTAGTGACATCTCTTTAGGGCTCTCCCTTCAGCCTCTTCCTATATAACACTACATCAACAATGGATGCAAATTACAATTCACTGAATTCGAAAGTAATACGAAGTTGACAATCTTGCCCCTCCTTTTTTGTCCAACCTCACCCTCTCTCCCGTGTCTCCTGGCTCATTCCACTCCAACAACAATGGCTTCCTTTACTCCTCCTCAATCACCCAAGCACACTCCTGCCTTGACTATGCAGTCTGCTCAGCCTGGATTCTTTCCCTCTTTGATCAGCTGCATAACTCACTCATTCCCTTCAGGTCTCTGTTCAAAGGTCATCTTATCAGAGGGGCCTTCCTTGGTATTCTGAACTAAACTAACATCCCTATTACTCCTGGTCTCTTTACCCTGCTTGATTTTTCTCCTTGGCATTAATCGCCATTGGACAAATCACGTGTTTATTTGTATGTTTCTTTTCTGCATCCCTTCCTTTCACACTTCAAATGGAAGCTCTCTGAGGACAGATAGGGCTTACCTAATAGTAGGTGCTCAATAAATCTTTGTAAAAAAAGTACAGGCAGGAAAGGGCCAAAGTGAAAAAAAGATCTTGACAGATTTAACAGACCATAATTTAAAAGATTACATTAACAGGGATAACACATTTGAGGCTCTGATCTTAAGATGAAAATTCCAAATGCACCAAAGAGGAAAGATAAAAAGTGGCAAAATGATGCAAAAAGATGAATCAACACATTAACTTCACAGTTTTCCTAAAAATTAACTTAAAATGGGTCATAAACTTAAATGTAAAATAAAATAAAACTATTTAACTTCTAGAAAATTGCACAGGAGAGGATCTAGATGATCCTGGGTTTGGCAATCAGTTTTTAAATAAATCAACAAAAAGTAAGATCTATGGGAGAAAAATAGACAAGTTGGACTTTCTTAGAATTAACAACTTCTGCTCTGGGAAAAACATTAAGACAATTACAAGACAGCTTTACAAGACTGGATAAGAGAAAATATTTGCAAAACACATATCTGATGACTTGTAGTCACAATATACAAAAATTCTAGAAACCAACAGTAAGAAAACAAAAAACAAGAGCAAAGATCTGAACAAATATCACGCCAAAGAAGATATACAGATGGAAAATATACAAATGAAAATATGGTCAATATTGCATGTAACCCACTTTTGCCCTCCCTTGAACATACTTTCCCATAAGAATGGCTACAACCCAAAACACTGACAACATAAAATGTTTACAGAGACACGGAGCTATAGGAAATTTCACTCATTGCTGGTGGGAATGCAAAATGGAACAGCCACTTTGAAAGGCAGTTTGGCAATTTCTTTTTCTTTTGGGGGGGAATTTTTGTGAGGTTTTTTTTTTTTTTTTTTTTTTTTTTTGAGTCAAACTGATGACATGCTGGGAAGCAAGAGCCTAAGTGCTTCCTGGCAGTTTCTTACAAAGCTAAGCATACTCTTACCATACAATCCCGCAAATGCCCTGTTAGGTTATTTACCCAAGTTAGTAGAAAACATGTCCACAGAAAAACTTGCACACGAATGTTTATAGCGGCTTTATTCATAATTGCCAAAATTGGAAGCAACCAGTCAGTAAATGAATGGATAAATAAACTGTTGTACATCCATACAATGGAATATTATTCGGTGATAAAAAGAAATGAGCTAACAAGACAAGCCAGTAAGGAGCCCAGGCTTGACCAGCAAAAGAACATCTTTGAACATAAACTGCTGACCAAGACTCATAAGCAGAAAAATAGTTGTCCAGGCAGTTTGTTATATAGCAATAGATTACTATAGAAATAAATCTAAATAACCAACAATTATGATAAATGTTAATGGTTTAAGTGGTCGAGTCAAAAGCCAAAAAAAAAAAAGATTTTTTAAATATCTTGTTTTGCACCTTTACAAATGATGCATCTAAAACATAAGGATACAAAAGCCTGAAAGTAAAGAGATGTAAAAATTATGCCAGGCAAAAACTAGCCAAAGTAAGCTAGTATAATTACTACTAAGAATAGGTAAGACAGACTATGGCAAAAAGCAGGATTAGTGCCAAAGAGCGTCACTCTATGACAGGATCAAAATCCAAGGAAAATAAAATAATCTGAAACTTGAGTGCATCTACAATAGTCTCAAAATATAAAAAGCAAAAATGGACAAAACCATGCCATGAAATAGACAAATCCACAATCATGATAGGAGATTTCTAATAACTCTCTCTCTGAATAACCTATAACTAAACAGAAGAAAAAAAAATCAGTAAGGGCATAGATTTGAGGCACACAATAGATTTGACTTAATGGACACACATACAGAACACTAGGGGCCCGGTGCACAAAAATTTGTGCACTGGGGCGGTGGGGGCGGGGAGTCCCTCAGCCCGGCCTGTGCCCTCTCCCAGTCTGGGACCCCTCTGGGGATGTCCACCTGCTGGTGTGCCTGACCAGCCTGGGTGAGGGGCCAATGTCTGTTTGCAAGCTGGCCAAGCTTCCCAGTGGAAACCCTCACCCCAGGGGGTGTGGCAAGCCTGGGTGAGGGGCTGAGGGCAGTTTTCAGGCCGGCCACAGCTCCCACTGACCCTACAGGGCCACCCGCCCGGAAGCCGAGGGTGGGGTGGCACTGGCCATCCCATGGCCTCCCGGGTGGCAGCCGCGAGGGTCCAGCTGCCTGGTCCCCGCCCTCCTCCCCAGGCTCCCGCCTGGGGAGGCATCCGCAGGCCCAAGGCGCCGGATGCCTTCCCAGGACGGAGGCTGCCAAGATGGCGGAGGCCGAAGCCCAGGAGAAGCCGCACACCGGGGCTGCGGCCTCCGCCATCTTGGCTGGGCTAATTTGCATACCGCAGCTCTGATTGGCTGGTGGGCGTGGCTTACTCCATCCCGGAGAAACGGTTAATTTTAATATTACACTTTTATTAGTTAAGATGCTCTCCAGTAACTGAAACAAATTCTTTTTAGGCACAGGAGACATTTATGAAAACAAACCACATGCTAGGCCACAAAAAAAATCTCAATAAATTTTAAAATACTGGAATTTATAGACCACACTCTTTGACCAAAACACCAATAAAATCAGAAATCATTAGCAGAAAGATTTTTAAATCTTTAGGAAAAAAATTTAAATTTGGAAATTTAAAAACATGACTACCTAATTCATAAGTCAAACAAAAATCATGATGAAAATCAGAAAATACTTAGAAATGAACATCTTACACATCAAAACTTCTAGGATGCAGCCCAGTCAAGCATAGCTCAGGAAGTCAGTTCCATTCCTAGTCAGAGCACATGCCTGGGTTGCAGGTTCAATCCCCAGTGGAAGGTATGCAGGAGGCAGCCGATCAATGATTCTCTCTCATCATTGATGTTTCTATTTCTCTCTCCCTCTCTCTCTGAAAGCAATAAAAAAATATATTTTAATAGAACAAACTTGTAGGATGCAGCTGAATTATAGTGTATTTATAGCTTTCAATGCATATAACAGGACAGAACGGTAAAATTAATAAAATAAACATCCACATTAAAATGTCAAAGAAGGACAGCAGAAAAAATATTCAAAGAAAGTAGAATGAAGGAAACAATAAAGACAAATTAGATATTAATGAAGCAAATAAGAGGATCAACAAACCAAAAGATGGTTCTGGGCTAGGGTTAATTAAACTGATACACCTCTCACAAAACTACTGAGAGAAAGAAAGAAAAGAGGGGACAAATAAACTATATTAAGCATGAAAATGAGATGGTACAGATGTTACAGAAACAAGTTAAAAAGAGGATATTATGAACAACTCAATTCCAATTAATTTGAAAACACTGATGAAATGAACAAATTCCTTGAAAAACTTACCTTTCCAAAATTAATTCAAGAATAAATAGAACTTGAGTTTTTCTAGAGCCATTAAATAAATTTAATATAGATAAATAGATAAATCCCCCAAGAAAGCTCTAAGCCCAGATAGTTTTATTTGTGAGTCCAACCAAACATTCCAGGAACAAGTAATACTAGTGTTAAGTAAACATTCTGTGACCTCTAATACACAGAGTATGCACTACAGATACTTAAATAAATGTTAGTCCCCCCTCCACCCCCGCCCCCGTTACTCCATCATGGAGGCAGACAACTTAGCACTAGTCTCAGACAAGCTAGAGAAAAGAGTTCACCATGAAATGTAAATTGGACTAAATGACCTTTTATGTTGTTATTTAATGAAATTGTGTAATGTTAAAAATAAGTTATTCATAGACTTACCAATATGGTAACAGTGATTTTCATCAAACATGCACTCCTTATACACACCACACACATATCACTTTAAAAAGTCAACAAAAGTGGAGTCTTTAAGCATCTTCTGAGACAGCACAATTCCCTCAAACTTATTTTTGTCACCTGTTTTTCTTACGTAAATCTTGCAAATTCTGTAGCTTTACCATTTAAAATTCCTCACCAGAGATAATTCCTCATCAGAGAAAAAATGTTTACCTACCTATGGAACTAGCAAAAAATTAAATTAATTACTCAGATTTGCAGGGGTTTTTGTGTGTGTGTGTGTGTGTGTGTTGTTGTTGTTGTTGTTGTTGTTTTTGAAAAAACACGCTATTTTCATCTTCTAAGAGACAATAATTCCACGTCCTATCTTCACATGAAAGGAAATCAAGCTTATGCCTCCATCTAATCCTTTTCAGAAGATGAAAAGCTGACAATGCTTTATAAAAACAAAATTGCCTTAATTATCAGAACAAGTACACAACATTGATTGCTCTGCTCTTGTCTTAAGTGGAAATTTCTGCAAACAAGTCAGGAGAAGAGGCTACGTTACAAGGAGTAGGAGCTGGGGTCAAGTCGACACTCTGGAGCAGTCTCACCTTAACGACAGTCACGTCCATGCCAGATAAGTGTAAAATTGGGGCAGCATTTTTTTCAAACAGAGTCCTTGCTTTGCTGCAGACAAAGGAAAAAATACAAAAATTTTATCATTAGTTCTTAAGAGGATGAATAGGAAGCCCAACCACCTTCTCTAGTGTAGAACAAGAAATAGACTAGGGAAGACTCATTTTTCAAATAACATCGAGAAATGAGTTTCTATAGATAGAAACATAGATCTCTCCCTCAGGGGCCTCGGGAGTTTCCTGTTTGTCTAATACAATAAGCTCTTATCCATTTGGGATGCCTCAGTTTATGGTCGTTCCTCTAGAGCAGGGGTGGTAAATGTCTGGCCCGCAAGCCATTTGGTCTGGCTCTGCCAAAGCATTAGAGGTGAGTTAATTAAATGTTTGACCAACTATAATAGGCTAATTTTTAAGCTGATAATTTTGTATGGCCCACAAATGATGTTATAAATACCCAAATGGCCCTTGGTAGAAAAAAAGGTTCCCCACCCCTGCGCTAGAGAAGAATGTACATGGAATATGGCTCCACTCAGGAAGCAACGTTTGATTCATTCAACAAGTATTTATTGAGTACCTACTATGTGCTGGACAGGTGTAAGAGCTGGAGATACCACATGAAAAAGCAGACAAAAATACTTGTAACTTAAGTATAATGTATTAAGTCCTCAAGGAGCTTATTTATATTCCAGTGGTAGAAGGAAGAGAATGTATTTACTGTAACATTTTTCATATGTCCCAAGGGAACAGAGTGAACCAAACAGACTATCGCTTAATTCTAACCCAGTGGACACAACCTTTGGGGACGAAGCACATCATTTGTGGAAGAATCACATTCCAAATACTATATCCATTTCTTAAGTCTTAAGCTGCAGTAAAATCCCTGGAAAAAGAGCAAAATTTTTTTCCACAAGGACCAAATTTCTGCTGGGATAGACAAAAGTTAGAAATTGTCTAACTATAGGACAGCTTGCCCCAAACTTCCAGGCACCATCATGCCCTACTGTGTGTAAACCAGCACTGTGTACACACCTGTCTCAGGAAACTTTCACAGCAAATGACACTAGTGAAATGCAAGACCATCTTCAGGATGAGACTTGAAGCCTTGCAAAAACAGATACCAAATCGTATGCGTCCCTGCATTCCCTAGCCTCCAGGAGTATGTCTGGCACAGGTAGAACATATTTAATAAGTATCTAATGAGTTAATAAACCCACCCCAAAAATGCAGGCCTGTAAATTCTGAGGAAAAGGAAATGACATGATGGTGATGTCTTTAACAAGAGAAACAGTTACAAAGCACTTAGAAGAGTCTGTATTTTAAAAATCCATACACATCATTCCAACAGTGACTCCTGTCCAAGTCACGTCAGGATTCGAAAACGCCTAGGAATCAAAGGATGTAGAAATTTCAGAAAGTCCCCAATTGCATAGTCTCAAAGTTGAATAAGATCCCTGGAGAAATGTTTGGGTAAAAGACAGGTGAACTGATTAGTACTTTCAAAACAGTCACTAGACCTAGCCAGTTTGGCAGAGTGGATAGAGTGTCAGCCTGGGGACCAAAAGGTCCCAGGTTCGATTCCAGTCAAGGGCACATGCCCAGGTTGTGGACTCAATCCTCAGTGGGGGACTTGTAGGAGGCAGCTGATCCATGATTCTGTCTCTTCATGGATGTTTCTCTCTCTCTCCCTCTTCCTTTCTCTCTGAAATCAATAAAAATATATTTAAAAAACAACACCACCAACAGTCAACTAGCCAAACATCTAACTTTTACATCCATATTACCCAGCACTCTTTCAAAAAAATTTTTTTTTTAACCAGTGATGCATGCTTTGACTTTGACTACGTTTTATACTAGAAAGAGATGCAGAGGTAGCCAGTGAGGAACACGCATTGACCAAACTCAACATCCTCTACACTAAAGAGAATAACCACCAATGAGACAGAACACAAAACATTTCCTATTAAGAATTAAATGGAAATTGAAAAGCTTGGATACATGTTCACAAGAACCATTCCAGAAAATATCTCAAACCAAGGGCCTGAGCAGGTAATAAGCAAATTAAACAAATGTCCCCTATCTTTACTGCTGTTCTGAATGCTTAATACAATGAACATGAAAAACTAAATATGGAAGTTTCTCCTTCCCAGCTCACCGTTTCTGGGTCTTAACCCAACAATAATGGGCTGAGGCAGCGATAATGCAAATATTTCTCCTTCCTGGGATGCTTTCATTACTAGATTGATGAGAAAAGATCTGCCAGAAGTGGATTGGATCTAACTTTGAGAAGCAAGACTCTGGAGAAGTCTCAATCTGCTATATTCATCGTTACAGAAAATCTGTAAACTCCTTTATGTTGGCTTAAGAAGCAAGACTGGAACATTTGGACTTTATTCACGCTTTTATGTGATGTTATGAGTACAAAAAATTTTCTGAAATAAAAGTGAAGACATTTTTTTCTTTTCTAATGTTCCATATAAAAGGTTGAAAAACAGATGCTACCAGTAAGAAATGCATTATTTATTATATAATTAAAGGTGAGATAGCACCGGAAATAAAAACTTTATATACTTGTAGCAATTTCCAAGTTTACACATGCACAAAAAAATTACTCCTTAATGTATTATTTATTAATGCTAAACACACAGTCATCTCATTTCTTAAAGCTCTTATGTACTTTTAAACCAGTACTACATGATGAAATAGCTACACATAAATTATTAATTATGTGTCAGGGCAGAGTCAAGATGACAAAAGGAGTGCAATTTTGGTGACAGCTTTAAAGAGATGCTGGAGAGTTCCAGAGTGGCTGCTCCCTAGGCTGTGCGGGGATTCGTCCGCTAAAGGGACAGTGACTTTAGGAGAGAAAGCCTTTCCTTAGCCTCACCCTTAGAGAAAGATGTTACACTTTTAAACAATAATCTACCTTTAAAAATGCAAATACATTTATATGTAAAAATGTAAACAAACCTAAAAATAGTTTTAATTTTTAAAAACTAAGTATCTCTTAGAAGTAGAAACTCAAAATAACTGATTACACCTCAAAAATATATTGCCATATATTTTCCTTCATCAGAATTAGCAAGTTGCTAACTTACTAGGATTCTAAAGGAATAGGACCTAGAATAGTTGAAGGAGGCAGCAGGAAAGGTGCGAGGACTTTCGGGAAGGGAGGGAGAGCAAAGCAGAGAAAGTTGTGAGCCCAGCCTACAGGTAAAACACAATAGCAGCAGCTTATATTCCCCTTATCCATGTTCACTACGAAATGGAAATAAGCCAAACACTTCAAAGGGATCATCTCATTTAATCCAAAGGCACCTATTATATTTGGTATTTTATATGGGATGGGGTATTCTCCCATTTTCAAATGAGTAAACTGAGCTTTTAAATTAAGTAGCTCCCACAGTATCACACAGCAGAAAAGAGTCTACAGATCTAATCCTTCCAACTCGGAAGCCCTGAGTTCTGTGGCATTCTGACACAGACCACAACTAACCATTTAGTTATCGTTGTGTTGTGTTAGGACCTGTTCAACTGTTGGTTTTATTTAGTAATGTTGTTAAACAAGAATGATCAATAGGCTTTATGACTGGTGTGTTTATGGGGGAAGGAAGTGGCTTTAATGATGCCAGGCAAATAGGGTTCAATTAGGCAGAGCAATGGAGCCAATTTAAACAATCTGTAGGTAAATATCTTAAAAGAAGGCATGACTTGTCCTCATACTTATGAAGCCACACTCCATCCCAAGAAATTACTAGAGAAGCTTATTTCAGAAGCCGGAAGCCTTTCCTCTAAGATCAGGAACAAGACAAGGATGCCCACTCTCATCACTTCTATTCAGCATAGCATTGAAGTCCAAGCCACAACAATCAGACAAGGCAAAGAAATTAAAACATACAAAATGGAAAGAAGTAAAACTCTCATCATTTGCAAATGGCATTATACTACATATAGAAAAGCCAAAAGACTCCACCCAAAAACTGTTAGAACTAAGAAATAGCTTTAGTAAAGTTGGACACAAAATCAATATATTGAAATCTATTGCATTTCTGCATACCAATAACAAATAAAAAATAAGGAAACAATCCCATTCACAATTGCATTAAAAAATATAAAATACCTAGGATTAAATTTAACCAAAGAGGTGAAAGACCTATACATCAAAAACTATAAGAAATTGGAAAAAGAAATTAAACAAAATACAAATAAATAGAAGGCTATACCTTGCTCATAAATTGAAAGGATTAATATTGTTAAACTATTCTTACTACCTAAAGTGATATACAGATTCAATTCAATACCTATTAAAATACCAATGACATTTTTCTCAGAATTAGAACAACTAATCTTAAAATTTATATGAAACCACAAAAGACCCCAAATAGCCAAAGAAATCTTTAAAAAGAACAAAGTGGGAGGTATCATGCTCCCTAATATAAAACTATACTAGAAAGCTACAATAATCAAAACAGTACGGTGTTAGCAAAAAAAAATGGACATACAGACCAATGGAACAGAACTGAGAGCCAGAAACAAGCCCACACATATATGAACAATTAATTTTCAACAAAGGAGCCAAAAACATACAGTGGAGAAAGGAAAACCTCTTCAATAAATGGTGTTGGAAGAACTGGAAATCCACATGCAAAACAATAAAACCAGACACTGCTATCAGACACCATATATAAAAATTAACTCAAAATGGGTTAAAGACTTAAACATAAGACCAGAAACAATAAAATAATATAGAAGAAAGCATAGGAACCAAACTTATGGACCATGGTCTCAGAGGGGTTTTTGTAAACTTGACACCAAAGGCACGAGAAGTAAAACCAAAAATAAATGAATGGGACTACACCTAACTAAAAAGCTTCTGCACAGCAAAAGAAACCACCAACAAAACAAAAAGGCAACCAACTGAAAGGGAGAAGAATTTGCAAATGATACCTCTGACAAGGGGCTAATATTAATATCCAAAATATAAAAAGAAATCATATAACTTAACAAAAAAATCCTATTTTTAAAAAGGGCAAAGGACCTAAATAGACACTTTTCCTAAGAAGACATACAGATGGCCAACAGATACATTAAAAAAAAATTGCTCCACTTCACTATCTATAAGTGAAATGTAAATCAAAACATAATGAGATATATATTAGTTCACACTTGTTAGAAGGATTATCATCAATAAGACAAAGAAATAAGTGTTGGAGAGGATGTTGGCAAGAAAGAATCTCAGACATTGCTGGTGGGAATATAAATGAATACAGCCACCATAGGAAAAAATATAGAGGTCTCTCAAAAATTAACAACAGAGTTACCATATGACCCAGCAATTCCTCTTTGGGTACCTTCCTGAAAAAATGTGAAAACATTTATTTGTACTGATATATATACCATATATTCATTGCAGCATTAGTCTTAATAGCAAAACACGGAAAATAACCTCACAACAGATGACTGAATAAAGAAGATGTGGTACATATACAAAATGAAATACTACTCAGTCATAAAAAAAGATGAAATACTGCCATTTTTGACAACATACATAGATCCTAAGAGTATCATGCTAAGTGAAGTAAGTTAGATGCTAAAGGACAAGAACCATATGATTTAATTAATATCCTATGTAATAAAAGCCTAATATGCTAAGTGTCCACTCAACCAGTCAGCCATTCAACCAATCAAAGTGTAATATACCATATTTTCCGGCGTATACGAAGACTGGGTGTATAAGACAACCCCAACTTTTGAGATTTTCCTGGGTTAAAAAGTCTGGATGGAGACTGTATGCAGCACAAAAAGGAGCCGACCGGAGACACTTGCAGTCTCTGTCCGGCTCCATTGATGACCCCCGACTTTTGAGAAGATTTTCCTGGGTTAAAAAGTCATCTTATATGCCAGAAAATACGGTACTAATGATATGCTAAGGCCGCTCAACCGCTTGCTATGACATGCACTGACCACCAGGGGGCGGACACTTGAACCGGTAGGTTAACTTGCTGCTGAGGTCCAGCTGATCGGGACTGAGATAAGTGGGACATGCCCTGGAGACCTCCCACGGTCCCTCTCTGGCTGGCCAACCTCCTGCATCCCTCCCCACCCTGATTGTGCACCAGTGGAGTCCCTCAGCCTAGCTTTCACCTTTTTGTAATCTGGGATTCCTCAGGGGATGTCGGAGAGCCAGGTTTAGCCTGATCCTACAGGCCAGGCCTAGGGACCCCACTGGTGCACAAATTCATGCACTGAGCCTCTAGTGTGGGATAAAAAAAACAGAAAGCAACAAACAAACACAAATAAACTCATTGACAGACAACCAAGAGGAAGGAGAGAGGGGGAGGGTGACAAGGGTCAAGGAGGTCAAATACATGGTGATGGAAGGAGACTAGACTTTGGGTGGTGAGCACATAATGCAATATACAGATGATGTATTACAGAACTGTATGCCTGAAACATGTTATTAACCAACTAGAGGCCTGGTGCACAAAATTTGTGCACTGGGGGTGGGGAGAGTTCCTCAGCCTGGCCTGTGCCCTCTTATAGTGCAGCCCTGTGACCGATCACCCCAAAGAGGTATCCCCGCCCACCCATCTGGGGCTCCGTAATGGATTGCCCCAAAGAGGTAGGCCAGAGCCAGGGGTCCCTCCTCCATGCTGCATGGAGCCTTGGGACCCTGGGTCTCGCTGCGCAACCCCTAGGCTTCGCTGTGTGGAACCACAGGACCTCCCAGGCCTTGCCACACGGAGCCATGGGACCCGCCTCCGTGCCATACATGAGTCAAGCCCCCGCCCAACCACGCGCGCCTGCTGCGCACACAGCCTGCTGGTGATCACTTGTTGTGGCGTGAGGGCATCATGGTGTGAGGATGTGACAACCACACAGGCTTTTATTAATAGGATGTTACCCAAAATGTTTTAAATTTTTTTTAAAAAGTACAAAGAATTCCCTCAAACCCCTTGCCCCCTTACACACACAGCCTACTCCACTTTCAATGACCCACACCAGTGTGGGACATTTGTTGGAATAAATGAACATGGGCACGATTATTATCCAAGTATTATCTAAGTATTCTTCATACCTTAATTGCCACAATTCCCTCACATGAACCTTCCAGGCCAGCCAGACCAGTTCGTTGACTATCCTGTGACACACATAGCTAGTGACATGACGAGGTACTCCTGTCTCCAGGCCCGTCCCATGGACATGTCCTCAGTCAAAAAGACCCTACTGACCTCCAAGACCTGGCTCAGGGATCACTCCTTTAGGAAAGTGTTTTTGACCTTGCAAGCCCACAGAGCCGTGGGCTATCTCTGAATATCTCGTAACAGAGAATGTCTAATAATTTACATCTCAGCAGCAGGAGTTTTCCCAAGGGGCTACTGTCAAGCAGAGAAGACTTATTTGCAAGTGTTAATTCTGGAATGCTTAGTGAACTCGATTAGACAAGTTTGCTAAGCATCGGTTAGTTTTACAGTTGTATCCCATTAACCATTATTTCTCCATTACAAATAAATCTCTTATCGCTAGGAGAGTATTGAACCTAGTCCTTCCAACCCCAAACAATTCAACTAGCTGCCTGATAGTCTTTGATTTTTTCACTTTATGAAGCCTGAATATGTAACAAGTCACTTACCCCTTGCAGGCTGCAGGGTTGAGAAAGACGGTTGCCTTCTTCACGTGTGCATTGGGAGGAATGAGCTGATTGCCAAACACCTAAAAAGGAAAAAAAGAGACAAGTTCTAAGTCAATGTCCATTTATTCAGTTAGTGATCACATATATTCTTTCATTCCAAGAGAATTTACTCCCAGAAGATATAATATCTACTCCAGCAGAACAAAATGTTCTCACAATTTCATATTCACAAAAACACCATAAACAACAGCACAAAAGTGTGCCATTATTTAATAAGCTGAATTTTATATTGTAGTGAACAAACCATACTTTTCCTACTGGAAGTAACTATTCTCCATATGCTATGGCTAGGTTTATTATAAGCACAAGATGAGTAAGATATCAGTCTGTGAGAAGGAAATTTTAATCGATTTGTCTTTAGATTTCAGAGTATAATATTTTCCTACTTTAACTTATTAATAAAGCTCATTCATGAATAATCTGTGTTATTAATTAATTCTATATGTATATATATGTATATATGTGTGTATATATGTGTGTGTGTATACATATGTGTGTGTATGTATGTATGTGTGTATGTGTGTGTGTGTGTGTATATATCTCAAATAACCCTAATATGCTATCGGCACCCTCTTCTTTGCTACCTTGTATGATAACTAAATAGCAACACCTGTCAGAGCGAAAGAAATTGTTTACTAAGCACCTCATATTTGCCACTTTCACACATTACTTTTAGTTCTCAGAAACCTCAGAGGTCTTAAATATTCTCATTTTTATAGATTAGAAGAACAAGATTCAGAAAAATTAACTCAAAGTCACATTGTTAATAAATTGCAGCCTACAATTTACATCCATCTAACTACAAAACCCAAGCTTTTCCTACTTTATCAACTCTGAAGAGCAGATCGAGGACAAGGCAGAATGAAGAAGCAGAGGTCTAGGCCTGGGGACTAGAGGGAGCTACTGGTACTGCATCTGGGTCAGACGAGATCAACAAGAAGAATGGGAGGGAGAAAGCACCACAAAGGGCGAAATTCCAAGTCTTAGATGGTAGGGAGCAGGTCTGGGTCAAGAAGGCAGAATTCAACTATGGAAGTACAAAGCAAGTATAGGAAAAAATGAAAGTTAGTAAGATATTTTACTAAATAGCTGTCTCTAAGTCCACCTCCACCCTGAGAGTCCACTGGAGATCCTTTTCCCCATTGTCTATTTCCTGCTTTAAAAAAATAAACTTTCTGAATACTTCAGGAAGACATACTGTTTCTTTGTTAAAAATAATTCTGGTACATTATAATTTCTACTCTGTTTCCCCTCTTACTGAATTAGACCTTAACATTTTGCTGCCAAATCTCCAAATATTATAATTTGTTCTTGTTCTATCCATATTATTTCTGCAATGTGGCCAGAAAGAATATAATGAACCAGGTTCCCATTCCAACCCAACTCCAGATCTATAGTTCAGATTATTCCTCCTTGTCCTGGTTTCTAGTCTCTTGCAACTCAAGTCTCAAGTTTACAGCTGGGAAATGAGTTTATGTAAGACTACAGTGAGCTAAGTTTTCATGAGATAAAAAAGAATCATTTTTTCAAGAATTTAGACTGTGAAGGGAAGGGCATAAACAGGAAAAGTAACTACAGGAGGCTATAAGAATGAATATAGAGAAGCTAAACGTGTGCTGCGAAGTGGAGAATTAGAACAGTCAGAAGAGGTAAAATATATGAAGGGGACAAACAACTCAAGGGACAGTCTCTGAAAAAGTAAGAGGAGATGAAATTCAGAACAGAGGTGGAGGCATCTACCTTAAGACAGGAAGGAACCTACGACCATTCTTTTCTTAAAGAGAAAAAAAGTTTCCCTGTCCCAAGGAACGGGGTGGGGACCACCTGGACTTGAATAAAAAGTTTGATTTCCAAAACAACTAGAGTCGTATGAGATAAAACAAGCAAAGAAGTAATAAAATTCTGGAAATACAGATTTCGAACAATTAGATAACCACTCAAGAGAGGAGTTTACTAATAGTACCTATTGTCGCTGTCGTCCCTGGAAACATTTCAGGAACAATCAGTATGCTCACCACCCACATCTCCTACTATAAGCAACACATCTTTTAGAATTCCTGTTTCTTTTTGGTATTTTTGACATCAGAAACTTAAATTAGACACAGAACATAGGGGAACTCAGTCATGGAAATTCAACTGCAAGGTAGAATGTCCAAATCTGGAGGAAAGGGAAGACCAAAAATACGGTCTTTAACTTAAAAGGATTCATAAGTCAATTGCAACGAATACAGCGAGATGCACGAATGTTTAAGTGCACTCTTTATGGGCTGGATAACAATGCACATGGTCTGAATCAGTTGGGCTAAAAGAGAATGGCTTTAAAAATATGAACAAACAATTGTAAGAAGATTTGACTTGAAGAGGTAACACCTGTTCTGAACTGATATCTTTGGGGGTTATTTGGATCAGGGATAATTCCGGATGTCCCATCCTCAAGGACAACTACAGATGGGAACTAATTCCCACATGCTCTTAGGACTAATCCAGAAGTAAACAAATCTAAAGAGGTGGGTGTCAGAACTGCTCTTCACCAGATGGTCAATTTCCTCTGCTTCTATTCAGAGTTGGCTCTTAGATTGATTCATCCCCTGACAGTGGGAAAAACAGACAGAACAGACCTCACAGACGCAAGGCATTGCACAAGTGCCCTGGAATAGCAAGAGTTTTCTGCACAACAGAGACAAGGTGATTCTGACTGTTCCACAGCAAATGGCATTACCTGAGCTTCTTGACAGGCTGCTCTCCTCATCAGGTTATCACTATCAAAGAAACAAAAGATAGTGAGCGTTAGCTTTAATAAGTAGGCCAAAATCCAGACAAAACTTGTGTGTTTTTTTAAATATGTACAACCTTCCCTACAAAATACCCAAGTGAAAGTTTCTTAAAGACCTTATAACAAATTATGACCATGTCCGAAAAATACTTTCTCTGAAGGAAACACTGTTAATTATTTCAGTATAAGGCAGGCAGATTAATGCCCCCTAAAATGTCCATCATAGTTCCCAGAACCAGAGAGGACGTTACCTTACAGATGTGATTAGTTTAGGGGTGGAGCTGGGCAGGCTATTATGGACTGTGAAGGTGTGCCTACGTTAATCACAGGGAAACTTTGCTGGCTGTGATAGGCGGCAAATCTGATTATGGAACATGTTCAGAAAGGCAACCTTGCTGGTTTTGAAGATGGAAGTCAGGGATGTGGACACCTCCTAGAAGCTGGAAGGGCAAGGAAATGGGCTCCTCCTAGAGCCTCTAGGAGGAATACAGCTCTTGCCGACACCTTGACTGGAGCCCAGTGAGACCTGTGTTGGATTCTAACCCACAGAACTGTAAGATAATAGATTGTGTTGCGTTAAATGATTAACTTTGTGATAATTTGTTAGGGCAGCCATAGAAAAGTACTGCATCTACCCTGCATTTTCTTACCCAGTGGAAATCCTTAGGTTATTCGTCAGAAATAAATTTGATGTTTAGTTGCTTCTGCTACTGTTTTACCTAACTCTATTATTTTTATAAGACTGTCAAACATTCACTTATCATAAATGGAAAATTGTGGCATGAGGCAAAATTAGGCTTGCAAAAAAAAATTCTATCAAAATATGTTCATCTATTTAACATCAAGGTCTCTAAAATGTACTTATCTAATCTAATAAAAGAGTAATATGCAAATTAACTATCACTCCGAGACAAAAGATGGTGGCAGCTAGGACAAGACGCTTGCATCATAACCATGGTGACAATGCAGGCATTCTGCCAAGCCCACTGGAAAAGGGCCTCTGGGCCTGCTTGGTTGCTGCTGCCACTGGGGTGCCAGGCCCCCTGCAGGCTGGGTCTCCGCGCCTCGGTGCTGGTGCCGCTGGGGTCCAAGGCGCAAGGTGCTCCAAGCCCTGTGACTGTGGAGGTACTAGGGCTGCTGGGGTCCGAGGAGCAGAGACACAGCCTACAGGGGGCCCAGCACCCAGCAGTCCCAATCCCAGCCTCAGTACTTGGGTTGGAGGAGCAGAGACACAAACCTTCAAGTGGGCCTGGCACCCAGAAGCTCCAAGTCCCAGAGCCTCGGAGGCGCTGGGGCCACTGGGGCTGCAGCAGAGACACAAATCTGCAGGAAACCTGTGGAAAGGGAGATAAACTATCATAACTTTATCTCCCTCTCCACAAGACAAGAAAACTGACCCTGATTTATTTAGTGATATGGCCTACACCTTTTTACAAGCACAGCGTATGTTATGATCACTCCCAGGAAGGTCTGGTCAGAATACTGTCTCCAGGGAATAACACTACTGTGGCAAATCATCTAAGAAAGGAAACAAGCTTTTGTTGGGTTTATTCTGAAGGTCAGAGAACATGCCACCCCAACATATGCTGTGTTGTTATATTGATGATCTTGAGCTGCAAATGCTTGAAAAACAGCAAATGCAAGGAGAGGCTTTCACTAACGTCTCCTAATCTGCCTAAAATCGGGCCCCCCCAAAAGGTTCCCTTGATGGGAAAAGTGTCATCAGCCAGTGACGACTGACTCCTGTCACAGGAGACTACAAGTTGACATCACACCCAAACTTTGTTACAAACTATCTCCCCCACCCCCATTCATCTTTCCTAAAACTCATGTACTCTCCTCTAAGAGGCCTAGATATCCCGTCCCTTTTCCCTAGGAAGAAGGTATTTAAATCTGAATTCTAAGCCACCTTGGAGAGTTATTCATTTTTCGCTGGGATCTCCCACATATACATGAGGTACACATGTTAATAAACTTTTGTTTTTCTCTTGGTAATCTGTCTTTCATTCCAGGGCCTCCGCTAAGAACTCAGAAGGGCAGAGGAACACTATTTTTCCTCCTCCATAATTCTATCTCGGGAAATCAAGTCCCAGGCTGAACAGTGAGTTTGGCTCAAGTGCCAAGCAGTCCCTGCTGAGGGGAGGGAAACTTCTAGGGGGAAATCAATGATATTGGCATCAAAGTAGGACAGAGGGCACACGCATGGTTGCTGGTAGGAGTTTAAAATGGTTCAACATTTTTGGAGGAGGATTTGGCAAAATCGATAGAAATGTTCAAGGTACATCCAAGAGTCTTCTTCTAGGAATCTCATCTGCTGAGATAAAGCACCAGTGCAAAAGCCCTGGTCAGAACCCAAGATGCTACTGCAGGCTCCCCTTCCACAATAGGAAAACCTGCTAACAACCTGCATTTTTAAGACAAGGTGGCATCTATACTAATAAAAAGGTAATATGATAATTAGACTGAACATCTTCCAGATGACCTTCTGGACGTCCTTCTGGACAAAGCCATGGTGGCAGGGCTGAGGCAGAGGCAGTTACAGTTTATCAGGCAGGCAGAGGGCAGTTAGGAGGATCAGGCCAGCAGGGGAGAGCAGTAAGGGGGATCAGGCCAGCAGGCAGGTGAGCAGTTAGGAGCCAGCAGCCCCAAGGGTTCCCTGATTAGAGAGGGTGCAAACGAGGCTGAGGGACTCCCCTTCCCCTGAGTGCACAAAAATTTGCTTATTTGCTCCCCCTCCCCTAGTTATTTACATCATAAGAGCACTTTAAATGGCTGACTGCTACACTGGTGGCTCAGTTGGTTGGAGTATCATCCCTCCATCAAAAAGGTTGCAGATGCCCTAGCCAGTTTGGCTCAAGTGATAGAGCATTAGCCTGTGAACTGAAAGGTCCCAGGTTCGATTCCAGTCAAGGGCATATGACTGGGTTGTGGGTTCGATCCCCAGTGGTTGTGGGGGGGGGGGCTTGAAGGAGGCAGCCAATCAATGATTCTCTCTCATCTTTGATGTTTCTATCTCTCTCTCCCTCTTCCTTCTTCTCTGAAATAGATATATATATTTTTTAAAGGTCAAGGGTCATATAAAAATAAGGCTCAACATCATTAATTATCAGAGAGATGAAAATTAAAATGACAATGAGGTATCACCTCACACCTGTCGGAATGGCTACCATCAATAAATCAACAAACAAGTGCTGGTGAGGATGTGAAGAAAAGAGAACCCTAGTGCACTGCTGGTGGGAATGCAGACTGGTACAACCCCTATGGAAAACAATGTGGATTTTCCTCAAGAAATTAAACATGGAACTGCCATTTGACCCAGTGATCCCACTTCTAGGGATGTATCCTAAGAAACCAGAAACATCAATCAGAAAGGATATATGGACCTATGTTCACAGCAGTACAATTTATAATAGCTAAGAGCTGGAAACAGCTCAAGAGCCCATCAGTAGATGAAAAGAAGTAGTGGTGCATTGACACATGGAATCCTATGCAGCTGTAAAAAAGAAGGATCTCTCACCCTTTGAGACAGCATGGAGGGACCTGGAGAGTATTATGCTAAGCAGAATAAGCCAGTCAGAGAAAGACAAGTATCACATAATCTCACTTATAGACATTGAAACTTGCAAAAGACTGACCTATTTCAGAGAGGGGGGGTGAGAAGAGATTAAGTGGAGAACTTATATACATATATGCATAGTCCATGGACAAACTATAATGTGGGGAAGGGCTAGGAGTGGGGTGGAGGGGACCAATGGGGGGAAAAAGAGGATATCTGTAATACTTTCAATGGTAAAGATAAATTAAGAAAAAAAAGCTCGAGGTTCTATTCTGGTCAGGATGGGTACAGGAAGCAACCAATCAATGTTCCTCACATTGGTGTTTCTTTCTCTCTTCCTTTCCTCCTCTCCCTCTAAAATTAATTTAAAAAACAAACAAACAAAAATAAAACATATCCTCAGGTGAATATTTAGAAATAAATAATAAATAAAATAAAATAAATGGCTGCTTGCCCACAGGGCTCCAGAGCTTTCTTGTGAGAGACATCTCTAGTACATGTTGCTGGCCCTGCTAAGGTAACTGTTCTTAATTAGGTTGAAGTTAAGAAAACAAATACCCAGAAAGGATGACCAATAAATAATTTATAGAAAAGAATTAAGAGAAATTCTCTTAAATTCTCTTTTTAGACCCTTTTCGTAACATCAAAGTCCTCAAATGTTGCACTTTTATAGTAATTCAAATCTAATTTTGGTATTTAAGGTTGAACTAAAATAAACCACCCCTTGCTTTTTGCCACAGGTGCAGTCAAAGGCTGCCCGATGACCTCTCTCCCATAGCCCGCTGCAGAGCCACTGTCGGGTTTCACAGAGCACTCAGCTGCACTAGCTCAGGGCGGCACCGGTGCTGCCCATCTAACCTCAGGCCCATGTGCCGTTAAAACCACACCACCACTACCTCAAAGTGCACACTGTGCTCTAACCAAGACCTTCGGGGCACCAGTCCCTTGTGAACTCTCGCTCATAGGGACCGTTATTGCCAGGCTCAGTCCTCGCTTGCTTGAGTGACTGCTCCACCACCACTCGGTGGCAAAGGGAGTTAGCTGTACAATCTTCCTCTCCACCCTCACCAAGATCCACTGATACTCATGCAGTCCCCGTCCCTCTCCATCACGGCCCTTAGTGAATTACTCTAATATCAACAAATACAGATACCAGTACCTATATACATATGTGTATACACATATACATACGATGAGGAAAATTCAGGGTACAAACTAGTAACACATTTTAAAATAATTAACATGTCCATAACCCTTTATAGTTGGCTTGATCCCCCACATTCCTAATATTTTATACAATGACAAGGTAAAATAGTGAGCCCTCCGCAACCATGCATCACAGAATACAACTAGATTCCAATGCAGTAACCTGAGCATTGTGACCAGATCCCTCTGGACTGGAATCCTCAATCCAGCTTCTCCCCTCCCCTGAGGGTACTGCTTCCAGCCTGGCCAACTGCTCCTCCTCCTACCTGCTTTAATACCTTTTCTAAGTACAAGGATTAACCTGTGCCTCAAATCTCTGATCCTACAAACATATCCTGAAGATTATGCTGTACAAGCCCTGTCTGCTTCTATAAAAGCAGAGTATGCCTGTCTCTATATCCCTGTCCTTTCCCCAGCCGGCTCCTTCCTTTTCCTAGGGACAGGCCTCTGAAGGTCCTAGCTCTACTGGGTCACAGGATAGACTGTCTTCCTCACGGTATTTCTGCCACAGATTCCTGTAGACCTCGCTGGCAAGAGAATAGTCCCAAATATGGACAAGAATACGGGCTGGCACCTTGGATCATGTTTTCCTCAATTCTTTTTCACTAGAAGCAAAATTTTCATGGTTAACTTGTAATTAAGAATATTACTAACAATGTCTCTCTTGAGCTCACCAACACTACTTATTTTATCAGAGTGCTATTCAAAATCTCTTTTCTGATAATTAACTTCCTGAATTTTAATGTTTCAAACGGAATATACTGTCAGTCCTGCCTGTGAGAAAGCCAGAATATGTATCAATTTAGATACTACAGAAGAAAACCTCATTATAATCATACTTTTATTAAATATCAAAAATAGTGTTAACCACCTTGGTCTTCCTCTGTGAACCAAGCTCTTTCTAAAAAATCAAACATATTCTCAAAGAAAAAAAGATTTCTCCCACTGAGATAATTCTGGTGGTCTGTAGCAAGCTCTGAAAACTATTTCAAAAGAGAAATTCGCAAACTGTTTCCATGTTGGAATAAAAGAAAAAGTTAAAATTCACAGAGCAACTACCACATACTGGGTACCACAGCAGATGGTTTCATAAACCTTGAATCTCTGTAACAGCCTCGCACCGCAGGCATCCCAGTCTCATTTTAACAGATGTGGAAGT
>PVJC01003799.1:0-67838 GCA_004026665.1 Murina feae | reverse complement strand
GAATCAAAAAAGTGAAAGAATGAACTTATGTAGAAATAAAAAATGATTCCTGATATGGCTGGTATGGCTCAGTGATCGAACATCAATCCATGAACCAGGAGGCCATGGTTGGATTCCCAGTCAGGGCACATGCAGGGGGATATGCAGGAGGTAGATGATTGATGATTCTCTCTCATCATTGATGTCTATATATCTCTCTCCATTCCCCTTTCTTTCCCTGAAATCAATAAAAAAATATTTTAAGAAAAGGAAGTGTTCCTGAGTCCCAGTCCTGAGTGTCTGAGTGAATGGGGGCACAAAAGGGACAATCATCACATGCAGAGTATGGGGTTGTACGACAATTAAAGTAGGCTAGGAGTGCTGCAAACAGGGTCCGCTTCTCTGCTGCCTGTTGGCAGGAGAAATCAATGCCTTGCTATCGTGGGTTCTCTATGAGAAGCTTGCTTTCCCTGGAGTGAGGGACCTGAGAAAAAGGAATGTGATAGAGAACCTATAAGATGCAGATTATAATCTAATCTCAGAGATGGCATCCCATTGCTTCTGATGTAATCTATTTCTTAAAAGTGGGTAAATCCAGCCCACATTCAAGAGGATGGGGAGTCCACAAGGGCATGAATACCAATGAGGCAGGAACCACTGGGGGCATCATTGGGACCTCCCACTACACAGAGAAACTGAGGCATGGAGAGGGAAGTGGCTACATCACAAAATAGGTGAGTCTGACTCCAAAGTCAGACTCCAAAGTCTCTGTTCTTGCAACTACATTATACTGATGTCATAACTATGTAGTGTGGTAGGAAACCAGGTAAGCTACTAGTTAAAAAAATAATAATTGCCCCCTTCCCCCCTCTCCTCCAAAGACTTCTCCTATGGAATTAAGCATGTCAGGTTTACTGCAGAGAAGTTCAGAAAGATATTTTCTTATTACTATTTGTTTTATGTTAGGTTATTACAAAGACATTCAGAAATATTTTGTTGTTGCTATTGTTTGTTTTAGCTTGCATTTGAATTGGATTTAAGTTGTTAGATTTCCAGATAACTGTGACATTACTGTAATATTAAAATAAAGAACAAAAAGTTAGAGCCAACATTCCTGCTCACTCACCATAAGATTTTGAGCACAATGAGAGGAAGGATACAACTCCATTAAAATAGCCCGGAAGAGGCAAAGGTAAGATTCAAAGCAGATGCTAGTATTCAATCTTATACAAACTTTAAAATGAGAGTTGAATAATATGTATGAAAGAAAAAGGAGAAAATATACTAATTAATATACCCTAGTGACTACTTTTAATTTTTCAATTAAGTACATATATTGTGAGAGCAAATAGCAAATGTTTGTCAAGTTTAAATTTGTTTAATTCCTTTGCTTAATATTTAACAATCCAATTATATTTGGGTAGAAGCTTTGGTCAGCTTTCCTGATGAGAAACTCATCTAATACAGTTTAGCGAAGAGGACTTGGACAAGTGTCAATTAACACATACCACATCGCTATGTCCCCGGAGTTCTGATGTGCAAGATAAATGATGCTTTTTCAAGGGGAAGTTAGAGGCACATTTGTACTCTCTCTGACAATTAACAGATATATATATATATATATATATATATATATCAGTAAAGGAGACTCGAATGATTTAGAACAGTTTCAAGTGTTCAGGGCAGCATTTGTAGTCATTTCTTTAGTAGATGTTTCTCCTGTTCCATGGGTACCAATACTGTAAGAAGCTCATGGGAAAAAGAAAGTCCTGTGGAATTTGTGAGTAAATATGTCTGTGAGGTGCAGGGTAATCTGTTTGCATTGGACATAGTGATAAGCTGGGGAAAGTTGTGATACTATAGTTGTGAGCCCCCTCAAATGAGCTGGTGCTTCCCAGGAAAGTAAGCCTGAGATGGGAAAGCTTTCTGCAGGCTCAGTGAGGTGACCCTGCCCTATCCCCTCTTTCCTAGCTGTGCTTTCGGTGGGCTTCCTACAAGCAAATCATCCCCTGATCCTGAAGGAAGGCAGTTCCGTCTCCTTCCCTGTTTTTCTCCTTAACTGGCCATCAGAATCTAGTAGGCTGCATTCTTCCTCCTTTGTTCTGAAGGTAGACTTGAAATGTTCAAAATCATATGCAGCTTCTCATCAGTTACAGGGAGAGTTGCTCACAGACCATGAGAGAAAATGAGGAATAAATAATGAAATACTCTCAGATGTGACAAATGCTATGCAGACCTGGATAAAATGATAGGGGAGTGCACAGGTAATTTCTCCACATGAGAGATTGTGCTGGAGAGTCTCTCTGTCTCCTTCAGATGCACGCATAGTCCTTCTCTCCTTGCTCTGTGCCCTTGGAAGTTGAAGCTGACTTCTGTGGACTTCCCATCAGGCTTCACTTGCCCCCTCTTTTCTTACTGGGCTTGATCATGGGGAGGTACCAGCAGGGTGCAAGGTGAGGGAGGTCAAGGTGTTCGTTTCTCTGGTTCTTGGCCTGCTGAATGAAGCACAATTGGCTATTGGTTGCATTTCTTGTCGGTTTTAACTTTTAGTTCTTTCCTACAGCTAAGCTCTCAAATTCTACGCTGGCTTCCACCTCTTGTTCCAAAAGGTTTCCTCAGGTTGCTAACCTTCATGGACTTACAGTTCCCTGCTAGTTTCTCTGAACTCTACCTGCATCTTCATCGCACTCTCCTTGGATACCCCTTTGAGCGTGTCATCTCCTCCCTACTGGTCCCTGACTCTAAGATGACTGAATAAATGAAAAGAATGAATCACTGCAGGAAAGGACATCAACTACAGGAGCTTATCCAGTCTGGCAAAACATCTGGGCAAGGAGTGCTGGATATTATTGTCATGTTGGAGAGGATTTTCAAAACTTTTCAAGATAAACCTAAGATTCATACTTGTCACAAGGCACTTAGCAAATACCATGGTTAGCTGCCTGCTTCCTTTTCATGTCTGCGTGCATTGTCTCACCAAGAGGGAGAGAGACAATTAAAAACAAAATGAAACAAAACTGTTATAACTTTTGCCTATCAGAGCTGCCAGATGTAGCAAAAACCAACCAACCAACCAAACAAACAAACAAAAAGCAGAAAGCCCAGTTAAATTTAAATTTCACATGAGTAAGGATTTTTTTACTATAAGTATGTCCACATCCAAATATTTCACGACACATACTTTATTTGGCAACCCTACCCTGCAGGGACTTTTACATAACAGTGGGCAGACTATTGTTTCTTGATGGATAGATTTAGGTATTACAGAAAACAGAAACCCTCCAAAATAATCAGACAATGGCCTTAGGCAGAATGTATGAGAAACCATCGAGCCTCCCTGAGCGCCATACATTATTGTTATGGGCTCCTGTGGTCCTAATATCTTTCGTATCAAAATGAATCTATATTTTGGTTCCTCCAGACTGTGTATGGGCTAGGAGGGCTGTGGGAAAGGAAAGAGAAAGGACTGTTTGGTTTGGATAGAAGGAGGTTCGAATTCTAGTTCTACCAGTGGTCGTAGTGAGACCTTGGCAGGTCATTTAAGCTCCTCAGGCCCCAGTTTCCTTAGATGTGCAATGGTAATGCATAATGCTGCCTGGGTTGACAAGGATTAGAGGTGATGCATGTTAAATGCCTAGCATAGTGCCTGCAACACAACAGACACTAAAAATCCCAGAAAAGTTTTTTTTGTAACATAGTCCTTTTAAGGACACAGAGATTATTAATACAAGCCCAGTAACTTGAATTTATAGAAAAATGCTATTTCTTAACTGAGAAACCACCTTTGAGTGGAGAAATTTTATAAAGACATAAAAATTGGACCTTTTTATGACCCTTTAAATCTAATGATTGTATTATTATAAAAACTTATTATAAAAATTTGGCCAACTGATAGCATCAGCTATGGAGGAAGAAGCATTTTGAAACATGTATTCAGGTCTTATACATTAGCTAAGAGAGCAGTTAATTTTTATGAACATGCTATTGCTCCAAGCTTTCTTTTAAGCACGATGTCTTTAAGTATATCCTATAAGAAAACCTCCTCAAACAGGTACATTTACAAAATCTATTTTACCTTCAAATCTTGCCAAATACCTATCACTTTTGTAAATTGCTCTATTTTTTTTGTGCTCAGAAAGGTATTTGGCTCCATCTCAAAATGTGAAAATCATTAGAGAAAAATAGTAAGTGATTACAATAATTCTTTAAGCTTTCAATTAACGTGTGGTTCATTTTGACAGAATGAGATAGAAGGATTTCATTTTATAGATTTGCTTATTGGAGAGAAGCTAATGTACAGATGGTAAAAGATGATTTAACAGGATTAAAGAAAACAGGAACTCTTTGAGATAAAACTCATACCTTTATGCATGAAAAAATTTTCTAGCCCTTATTATATTTAAAAAAAATTTTCATTCCATGGAGAAGTACCAAATACATGGCTTAGTTCTGTAAGTGATAATAACAATAATACTAGAGACTCAGCACACCAGGGTTAGTTTAGGGTCATATCTGTAACTACTTTTAGGTCTCAATCTTTTCATCTATAATGTAAGATGTTGGACTGGATCTTTTCTCCAAGATACTTCTTAAAACTCAGATTCTCTACTGTGTATTTTGTTCAGCACAGACAAATGATTATTTCAAAGGCTGAATTAGCTGCAGTTAACAGAAGTCCTGAGAGATGGAGTAGATGGGGCCAGGAATTAGCAATATCAGAGGAAGTCCAACCTCATTAGAAGGTGTCCCTTTGGTCTCCCTGGGCACCATAAACTCTTCTGCAGGGTTGCTTCATGTCATGGGGTCTGTGAATATATGCTCTCTTACCATGGTGTCTGGGGACTCAGACCGAGATAGTTCAGATGTTATTTTAGGCTGAAGGGGGACGCCCAGGAAAAAGCCAGCTAGTGACAGATCTAATGAGGTCAATTGCATGATTTTCCGTGAGGCTATGCAAAGGCAAGTTTGTAAAACACTGAGTTTGCATTCCTGTCTCCATCTTTCATTTTCATATAAATTCAATAACAGCCTCAAAGCAGCAGCAGAAACAGTGCACTGAACAAAATCCTTTCCAAAAGATCATTTCTTGAAGAATTTCATGAAGCAGCTGCAGTAGCAGCTACTGAAAGCAGCATGTATGTCATTTTCCATGAGAAAATTGAGCTGAAAAAATATGCGTTTCCAGTGGTGTTATCTCCCTAAATTCTAAATATATTTATAGATGTACTATAGCTGGAGTCCAAATATTTGTATTATAAATGGGCTTTTAAAAGATTCAGTCCTTGTTATCCCAAACCAAGATTTCAATAAAAACAGTTTGGACCAGCCAGCATGATTTTATGGTTCATATCACCAGAGACCAAATATAAAACTTGAGGAATATATTTTGCAAGGGAATTATATCTCTTTCCACGTATTACCATTTTAAAAGCCTAGCACTTCAATATTTTTTTCTCGGTCATCATGGTGGCAAATTGCTTACATGAATAACTGTCCAGCTGAAATTAATGATCACTAGCAAAGAGAATACGAATAGTCAATTTGGAATATATCAGCACGTCTCTTTCTGTTCGGTGCCGTAGCATAAGAATAACAATTACAACACCAACAGCAACACCTGACTCCTGTTTTAAAAAAAAAAATTGGACTGTAGATCTGTAACCCTGACCTCCTGAGAAAGAAAGGTATACAGAGGTGTTGTTTGTGAGTGATGCAACCAATTTTCTGAGACGTGCAATGTTTGTTAATAAGGACAAATCCTATTTTGACCTCTTCTTAGGCTGGGCTTGGACGTTTCCAGGTGCTATTTGTCACATCTTGATATGGCAGATTTGAAAAGCAGAGTGGTTTGTGGCCCACACACACAGGCCCAGGGGCACAGGGGTTCTTAATTCCAGCCCCAGGTTAGGATGCCCTAGGCTTTTCAGGAAGTGGCAGTGCCTATCTCAGTTGGCTTAAAATACCCCACAGGATTTGTAACTTTGACACAGAACGATCAGTTGTTCTACTTTGAAATTCACTTAAATGCAACACCTGTCCAAGTGTCAGGTGTGTGCTCAATGAGTGGCCTTGTGAGATGGTCTCAAGTCCATCTTCTTCTATCTTTTTAAAAAACACTATTTTTTAAAATTTATCTTTATTGTCGAAAGTATTACAGATGTCCCTTTTTTTACACCCATTAACTCCCTTCACCCTCCACCCCAGTCCTTTACTACACTATTGTCTGTGTCCATGGGTTATGCATATGCATGTAAGTTCTTTGGTTAATCTCTTCCCGGCCCCACCCCCCTTCCCTCTGAGATTCCACAGTCTGTTCCATGCTTCTGTATCTCAGTATCTATTTTCTCAGTTTATTTTGTTCATTAAATTCTACATATATGTGAGATCATGTGATACTTGTCTTTCTCTGAGTGGTTTATTTCACGTAACATAATACTCTCCAGGCCCCTCCATGCTGTCTGAAAGAGTAAGAGATCCTTCTTTTTTATGGCTGCACAGTATTCCATGGTGTAAATGTGCCCCATCTTTTTTATCCACTCATCTACTGAGGGGCACTTGGGCTGTTTCCAGATCTTAGCTATTGTAAATAGTGCTGCTATGAACACGGGGGGTCATATATTATTTCTGATTGGTGTTTTGGGTTTCTTAGGATATATTCCTAGACTTGAGATCACAGGGTCAAATGGCAGTTCCATTTTTAATTTTTTGAAATTAAAACTCCATCCTGTTTTCCATAGTGGCTGCACTGTCTGCATTCCCACCAGCAGTATTGTAGGGTTGGTTCCCTTAGTCCATCTTCTGTCTCACTGCATCAGCTCCCTCGGGGGAGCCACATGATCTTCAGTATCCCTTCTTATTAGATAAGAGATAGCAAATGCTGACAAGGTTGGCTGACTGACATGTTGGCTATTAAAAAATAAAAATAAAAATATGTAGTTATTGCTTAATGGGTACAGAGTCTGAATTTTTTCAAGATTAAATATTTCTGGAGATGAAAGATGGTGATGCTTGCACAATAATGCGAATGTACTTAATGCCTCAGATACTTAACAGTAATTAAAATGGTACATTTAAAATATGTCTTTATTGTTGAAAGTATTACCCGATGTCCACCTTTCCCCCACTGATAATGTTATGTATATTTCAACACAAAATGATGAAATTATTAAAGGGGAAAGAAAATGGTAAAAGGGAAACTCATACATATTTTCATGTTTTAGTTCACAATTGTAGAATATTTTCTTTTTCCTTTGCTAATATCAGAGTGACTGATTGCCAAGTAGTGGGGCTGAAAATGTTTCCTAGATGAATTGGCAGCTTCTTATTCTCTGATCTGATTTGATAAGGGAATGGAGAGATGGAGGAAAGGGGAGAGAGAGAGAGAGAGAGAGAGAGAGAGAGAGAGAGAGAGAGAGAGAGAGAGATTTGAAAATGACCAAGATTGTATTAATTGTAGGATTAACACATTTAAGCCAGAGCATTGATGGAGAGGCCTAACTTGCTGCTCCAGCATCCCTGCTGAGACCAGCGTCATCTTTGTAAAATCACTGTGGGGTGGTGCCCAGCTATCAGTATTTTTCGCCAGGTGTGGAGGGAGATGCCAAGAAGTTCAGAGTTGGCAAGAACAATGGAGTTTAGAAATTGATATTCTGACATTCAGAGCACATTACTGTGATAGCCAGTCACCAGTAAAAGGAAAGGAGAACAAAATACCCTCTAGCATGTCCAGTGATGAATCTTTTGCATATGATTAATCTTCCATATTTTAACTATTGTGGAAAACCTACTTTACATAGGTTATTTAAGGCATTTTCCCCATAAGCCATTTAAAGCAATAGCTATATACATTTTATTTGTGTAAACAGCTGTATTTATATAACTGTGTATGGAACAATAGATTAATACTCACCTTTTACTCTAAATTTATTTTGTATTCTTAGGATATAAAATTTGACATGATAAAATATAAAAAATGATTTTAAGCATTTTTAAATGATTAAAATAAGAAAAAGCAATAACAAATCAAAGATGTTGGCATATAGTGAACAAAGCAAAGCTGGTTTTGTATAGTTTGAATTTTAACACAACAGTCCTGTGTTGGAATAATAAATGTTTGTTTCTTTTATGAAAACTGCAACTAAATGAGTGTCCTCTAATAATCATCTTTAAAATACATAAACTAAACTTGTAGCTTTTATTTGGTGTTTAAGTTGGTAGAATACTCGAAGTATATCCATGTATAAACCAGCTAGTAAATGCAAATTTAGGTAAGATTTTTGAGAGTATATATTTCATACTGATTCTGCATATGGTATAAAAGATAAAGTACTTTATAGAATAAGAGAACTGGAATGAATAGCTAGAAACTGGGCATTCTTCTTTGGGATCAGTTTGTGACCTGAATGCGTCCTGTGGCAGGTGACTTATTTGACAGTTGCTTTGAATAAAAAGTTTAGTGAAGAATAGAACATATATAACTATTCCCTAGATTCAAGGACAGACCTGCTGAGCTCATTTAATAACCATTTGTACATCATTGCTGTTGAATAATATGGTTAATGTGGTTGGGTTTCCTCCTCCTTTCTGTTTATATTGACCTTTAAAAACATTTGCAAGCATAACTATTGCTAAAAAGCCCTGGGCCTATTTATAGCAATATCAAAATAACAGATTGTGTCATAGTTAAGTGGCAGTTGACCTCAAAATTGAAGTAGAATCTAGGTCTTCCCATCAATCATAGAAAACTACAATCTAGGCTCTACCTAATTTAGACTATATCCATGGTTGAGAGGAATGGTTGGAATTGTGATCATGGATGTAAATTGGCACCCTTTGGCAAGAAAACACTGGAATTGATGTCTTACAAAACTGGGAGTGAGTTATAGAAAGACACATAGATTAAAGGAAAGTATTATAGATTCTATTCCAGTTGGCCTAATTATCTGCAACATCCATTATATAAAGCATGTAAAAACTAAGCTGTAGTGCCCAAGATACTGTTATTTGGGAAATGTTGACACAGGAAATTTTATGGCAAGGTACATATAAGGGCAACCTTTTTAATTTTAGGGTGGAATAGCTAACATTTTGAGGCCTCAAAGTTTGTTCAAGGCATTGTTCTCTCTCTTATTTTATTTAATCTTTAGAACATCTCTATAAGTTGCTATTGTTATTGTCATTTCCTTTGACAGAAAAAAAACAGGAATAAGAGGTCTCTGTTGCCCAACTCCTTCAGTTAGCAAAGGGCAGAGCTGAAATTGTGTCCCAGATGACCTGACTCTGGGTTCAGCCCACTAGATCAGTGCTGCTGCTCTTCCTACTTCTTCTTTGTCTATCAAAAAACCTTCCCATAACCAATGTGTCCAAAGACATCAGCTTCCAAAGAAGATTTGATCCTCAAAGAAAGAACTCAGATGCTGTATGCTCAGGTTAGAATGCCCCCTGCCCCTGTTTTATTGAGATATAATTGATACACAGCAGTAATCAATTAAATGTATACAGTTTAACATGTATAGCATAATGGTTTGACCTAAATATATTGTAAAAAGGTTACTACATAAGTTTAGTTAACATTCCATCATCTCATATAGATATAAAAAAAGAAAAAAATGTTAATTAATTATAGACATTTATTTTTTAAGGCTGAAGCATTTTATTTATTTTTAATCCTCCCCAGAGGACATGCTGAGAGAGAGTGAAACATTGATGTGAGAGAAACTTTGATCTGTTGCCTTCTATATGTATTCCAACTGGGGATAGAACCCAAAATCCAGTTATGTGCCCTGACCAGGAACTGAACCAGCAAAATTTTGTTCTTTTCAGATTCCATATATAAGTGATATCAGACAAATACTTTATGTCTTTCTCTGTCTGACTTATTTCACTTAGCGTAATCCCCTCCAGGTCCATCCATGTTTTTGTAAATAGAGGGATTTTCTACCTTTTTATGGCTGAGTAATAATCCATTCTGTGTATATACCACAACTTCTTTATCCATTTATCCATTGACAGGCACCTAGGTTATTTCCATGTCTTGGCTATTGTAAATAATCCTGCTACGAACATCTGGGTACAATTATCATCCAAAATAGTGTTTCTGTGTTCTTCAGTATATTACCAGTATATTACCAATATATAGTCATATAGTAGTCATATAGTAGTTTCATTTTTAGACTTTTGAGGGCCCTCCATACTGTTTTCTATAGTAGCTGTAACAACTTACAATTCCACCCATAGTGCACAAGGGTTCCTTTTCTCCACATTTTAACCAGCATTTGTTATCTCTTGTCCTTCTGACAATAGCCATAGAATGCCAATCTGAAAGCTAACATACAAAGGTGACTGATTCAGCGTCTGAAGTCTGTACTGAGACCCTGAAGTAAGTAATGGACATCCCAGTTCATTACTTCTTCATGGCAAAGTCACTGACTTAGAACTCATTATACTAAATATGGGTAAGAAGTTTAGATTTTTGTTTTTGGAGAGTACGGGGCCAGTCATTTTCCACAAATCCCCCACTTGACATAAAAAAAACCAAAACTTGGTAATATCAATGTCACGGTTTTATTTTCTAAAATAAATAAAACCAGGTAAACATCATCTTTTAGAGATTTGAATTATTTTGTGCCATGTTAAACATATCATGTCTTTGAGTCTCAGTTTCTTAACCCCTATAATGAAGGGATTTAAGAAGATAAATACCCAAAAGCCACTTTAACCACAAAAAATCTGGATTCTAAGTCATAGTGGGAATCATGACTTGTTTTGGTTGAAATAGCTCTTCTCATCTTGAGTAGGGACATGTACTTAGAGTTCTTACCTGGAGCCATGCCAAATGAAGTTTAGTTACCTGTGCGCACCATACGTACTCCGTGTTTGATGGGCATGGGGACATGGAGAAATTTTCCTGGCTAGTCTCCTATGCATACCCTCTTCGACTGATGATGTGGGAGCCCAGACTCCCTTTTTGGAGGAAGACTCTTCCAGGTATAGTTGATTTCTGGTTTTATCTTCCTTCCTCCAGAGCTGCCTTTTACCTCAGGAACCAAAGGTAAGTGGACACCTTCATCCTCTCTGAACAACAGTAGTTACAGCCCAGCATGAGTTAGGTGCCTGTAAGTTTTATTGGGCAGAATAGCGTGGGTAGGATGTAGCTTTTTATCAATGCTGATTGGCTATGATGGTTTGTTGCAGATGACTCGAAGCCTGAAGAGTGCCAAGAAAGGTGGGGTTCCTATATGATAATGGTAATGGACTATTGTTCCTTCCTGTTTCACCATCTTGTGGACACCAGGTCTTGCAGATTTGAGTCAGGCCTGTAAGTTGATTTGCCAATTTCTTTCACTACAAGGGGGCTGTTCTTCCACTCATTCTTCTGGCACCTGCTAACGTGGAAGGGACTCTTCAACACAGCACGTCTGCTGTGGCCTCACAGACTCTTTGGCTGTTTCAAATCTGTGTGAGACTAAGAGTCCTTTTGTGTGGAAATCATCCAGCCTCAACCACACAGTTCAGCAATTTTGCTGAAAGGAGAACAGTCACTCTTACTGCACTTGGTGAATCAAGATGACGTTAGCAATTTTGCCTTGTTTCTGCTTTGCAGAAGCAGTAATCACAGCTTCTGTCCTTAGTTTGTGCTGTGGCCATATGGATAAGTCATATGGGTTTCATGCTTCAGCTGTATTGGGCCTTATCTGTTTGACAAAACCTTCTTTGTAAGACCTTCACCAAAGATGATTGTGAGTCTTACCTACAGTAACATAAACGTGTGAACTGTGTTTCTGTAAATTTTTCATGTAGACACCAATTGCAGTTAAGGCAAGGAGAACTGTTTTTCATGAAAAGTAAACAATTGCTTGTTTTGTTCTTTGGTTCTTTGAGTTAGTGGTTGCCTCAGCTTCTTTTATTCAAGGTCTTTATTTGTTGGAGTTTGTTGGTTGCTATCTGGCACATGTACAGGGAGACTAATGACGTTGTCTTGGTGGAACCATTTGCAGATGAATCCACATTCTGCCTTCTTTGTTGGCACTGTTAGAAGGCGCTATGCCTGGAAAACTCAGTGTATCTTTTGAACTTCCTTTGTCCCCTATATAGTGCTATGGCTGTTGCACACTTTGGGGCTATTTACTTGTGTTTCTGACTCAGACAGATAGTCTGATGGCTTCTTGAAGAGGCTACAATGTTTGTTTGAGTGGATGGATACATGAATGAATAAATGAATGCATGGGAAATTTAGGCCTAATATTTGATATTAATATTGTTCATAAGTGAAGTAGGTAGATATCCTTATAATCTGAAGGGGTTTCCTTTAGGTCTTGTCATGTAAAAAATAAAATGTATTTGTGATAAGTATTATCTGTATGCAACTCCAAGTTCTCCATATCCATGATCCCTATGTTACACTTATTTGGTTCTGGCCATACATACTCTCCTGCCCATAATAAAACTTGATTTTTGCAGTAGCTCCAACCCAGCTGATCATTCTTCTTTCTTAAAAGTCTCTCTCCCTCTACTGAGTTATATATCTGATTTGCTTCTCCTCCCTGCTTCTTCCAAAGAATTCTTCTTTCACTCGCAAATACTGATTTTTCTGAATATTCAGCCTCTGCCACTTTTATCTCAATTTATTTTATTTTTCTGAATTTATTTTTTTCCTGTCATCATCTCTAGACACACCTGTGTCTGAGGCCTTGACATCCTTTCATGATCCAAGTCTACATTTCCAATTGCTGTTTCACATTCCTAGTCCTGATATTTGATATTGATACCAACTCCTCAAACTGAACATTTATTTAATTAAGTCAGTTATCCAAGACCAGCTCCCTTTCACTTTCCTAGTCCTATTGAGGGGACTTCTTCCAGTTACTCAGCTCCAGGCCTCGGTATTACCTTTGATTCCTGTGCTCCCACTTTTCTTTTACCAGAAAACCCCTGCCGATTCTGTTCCCCACCTATGTCTGTCCACTTTGCTCTTCCCATTTCATACCATGACAACCACTGCAGTTCTGGTTTCCGTGTTCAGTGCTGACAGCTGTTCTTTCCACCTCCAAGCTCTATCCAATCTGTAACTTGGATCTCTCAGGCTTTTGACATAATCTGTTATTCCAAGACACCCAGCCCCCAGAGAAACTTTAACTTTCGTTTCATCTATGTCTCTACACTCTCCTACTGATGGAGACATTCTAAATTATTATTTTCTGTTATTTCCACCATCTTCTTATACTTTCATGTGTTTATACAGTCTATTATCTTTGATTGCAATGACTTTTTAACTTATTCACCTCATAAACTTATGTTCATTTTTCAAGATTCAATTCAAGCATTATTTTCTCTAAATAAACAAACAAAAATGTTTTTACTCTTCTGGAGAAAGTTGCAACCAACATAGCAATAACTGGAGTTTTAATGGAAAAAGTCCACCTTTCTCTCCTCTTGCTTTCATGGTATTATAAATAAATGACCATACTATTATAATATAATATAATATAATATAATATAATATAATATAATATAATATGATATGATATGATATGATATGATATGATATGATATGATATAATATAATATAATATAATATATTTTAATATTAGTTTATATGTCTGTCCTCTCATGCAACATGTCACAAGAGTGAGGACTGCCTATTTTATCTTTATTTCGCTAATACTTTATATGGCTCAAAGCAGGCATTTTATAAACACTTGCTAAATAATCTATTGAGAATTTAGCTTTAGTCTTAGTTGTATATACGGGAGACCTAACTGCTGCTTTTCTCTATGAGTTCTATGCAATTGTTTCATTGTTGACAAAACTAGTTGATAGAACTTGTCCAAACCTCCTAACTCCCACCTTCTTAGAACTAATCCCCCCAGGCACAGGTGAATAGGCTGGAAATGAGAGAGCAGAAGCCTCCTCAGTGGACAGTGGAAGGGTGAGATGAACTGTCTATATCTAAGCACAGGTGACTCAGATGCTGAGATAGAACATCTTTGCTATTGAAACAGGAATTTTTAGGGGTGGAAAAGACAGGCTTTAGGAAATTTTAGAAAATTTAGAAATCAAGTGGACCATGGAAGAAGCACTGGGCTGCAGAGCAGCTGAAGGTATATTTCCATAGAATAGGGGAGCTGAAAAGCTGCAACAGGGACATTTCCATAGAATGAGGGAGCTGGGAACAGCAAAAGGTCTATATTTACAAAATAAAGGGAAGGAAGCCCGTCATCCAGAAGGAGAAGAAAGGCCAAAGGGAATAAGAAAACAATAAGCACTGAATGTTCCATATCCCACAAACCCCTTACTCCAGGTAAACTGGGATGGCTAGTCACAACTGCAGGAACAAGGAAAGGAACTTTTTTCTCAGCACGTGTGAGAAAACAGAATTGCTGAGAAAGGGTAAGATTAGAGTGGAAAAAATGTTCTCTCCAACTCTTATGCTCTTTAATGCTCTGTGACTGGTTTTACCTCGTCCACTAAATTAAGTATAAAGTACTCAGTCAGGTGATCACCTCAATTATGCAGATAATGGTTGAGAACCTGCCACAGACCCAATACTTTTTAAAGCCAAGGGACATGTATAAAAACTCATAAAAAGCGCCTAAGCTTCACATGGGCAAAATTTGTTGTGATAGGTAGTGGAGATGGCCCCGCCTTTGTGAATCTCTGGCCTTGCCCGTGGGCAGACTTCTAATGAATAGGATAATGCATTCTGTGGTGGTACTTCTGTGATTAGGTTATAACCAGATAGCTTCTGTTTGGCCTGTTCTGTCTTAGATTGCTCTTCCCAAGGAAGCCAGCTGTCCTATCATAAAGCAGCTCTACCGAGAGGCTCACATGATAAGTGACTGAGGAATGTCAATTACCATGTGAGGGAGCTTGGAAGCAGGTCTGTTCAATTTCTTCTCCTCCACAGCTGAGAATTCAGATGAAACAGCAACTCTAGTGGGCAGCTCTTAAAAGATTCTGAATCATGCCTGAACTCCAACGCCAAGGTAGCGGTATGATAATACACTTGCTATTGTTTTATGTCACTAAGTTTTAGAGTGGTTTGCTATGCAGCAATGCATAATTAATGCATATACAACTGTGCTTCTTTTGCTCACTTGCTTTGGTTAATAGTCTCCTTAACATAGTGATTACATATAATAGATGCTCAATAAATAATTTGGCCAGTGAGTGAATGCATGAATGACATGATTGTCTACTGATGGAAATTGTTATATTTCCAAAAAAACTCTGTAGTACTTTTAAAGGTCAGAGACTACGTCTTAGAAACATTGTATTACTTGTACTGTTTATGATAATGTCTTGTGCATAGAGGAACTTAACCATACTTGATTAAATCTTACTTTCTTTTTGGATACACAAAACCTGTGAAGCTAACCACTCTGCTGGATTAGAGTGTAGGGTTGGAGCTCATTTGGATAAAAATCAAGCTTTTATTAATAAGCATAATGAAGACCAGTGAATTGATCTCAAGCCAACTTATAACCTCATAATGTTTATTTCATTATTTTTCCTTTTTTGATGTTCATTACGTCAGTCATATCTTTTACCACTTCTTTAATTAGAGAATAGGCATGGGAATAGGCAGAGAATTTTGTGACTCTCACACCCATAATTAGAGCTATAAATGGAAAAGACTTCCCTATTTGAGAAATTGCCTTAATTCTTAATGAGCAGAGACATAGAATTGGAAGTTGTACTAGACCAGGCGTTAAGAGAGTTGAGTTTTTGTCTCAGTTCTGCTAGTAACTAGTCATGTTATTACCATATCTCTGTGTCTTAATGTCCTTAACAGTAAGCTGAGTGGGTTGGGTTAATGTTCTCTAAGTTCCTTTCTAGGGGGGGAAAAGAGACTCTGACTGCATACAGTGAACTAGGCTTATATAACTTTTACAAAAGATACAAAATCATGCCTTTAAGTTTTTAAAAGAAAGACTAAGTTATTTGAATTTTAAAAAATAAGTTATTTGTAGATTCTATTTAAATTGTGATTAAAAAAAAAAAGTCATGGTAGTCAGAATGAGCCCAGAAATCAAGGGTTCTGAGGATAAATAGGTTCTTGGGAATCACAGCCCCCAATAATGATATTACCAGCCCTAGTATAGCAGCCTTACTTGGTAACTGACCAATAGAATTGGGTGTGATTAAGTAATTGTCAGCAATGAACTAATAATTTGTCTTTTATTCCATGTCAACATTTCCAGGTGGGAACCTCTCCTCTGTCTGGCACAGAGTAAGCACCCAATAAATATGTGTGGACCAAATTAATTAAAATAAAAGTTCTTCGTGTTCCAAGTTCCTGCTTCATGACTCCATGATTAAGTAGCTGACATATAACAGGCACACTATAAAACCCTGTCAAACACATTCTCTGTTTAGCTTGGTAGGCTAGTGAGATCAGGGTCATTGGAGTTGGATTTAACGTGGGTTTAATGCTATGGACTTGCAAAGGGCATATTCCTTAATCCCACTAAGCCTCAATCTCATTATATGTGGAATGGGAGAGATAATACAAAATTAATTTCCTACTTCAAAAAACTTGTGAAAACTGATAACAAATAAAGACAGTTAAGTATAATGTTTGACCCAGAATATAAGTTTAATACATTTAGTTTCTTTTTTTTGCTTCACTTCCATTGTTATTATTATATCTGTTAAAACAAAGTAAGATGAAATGAACTAATCATAATAGCATCAAAGCCCACAGTTAGAATTGGAAAACTTCTGTGTATATATATGTATAATTCTCTCTGTGTTTCACTGGCCAGATAAGATCTGGTTACGTTATGCATAATTATATTAAACTTTTTAAGTATTGAAATTTTCTTAGATTTTTGATCCTTAGTAATTAAAAGCATATCTTTATTTTGTGATAATTTTGTAGTCTACATGTATTTCCATGTATTTGAAGGTGATTCATTAGTATTGGCTAATAATGATGTAAGTTATTTTAGCAATATAAAATATGATGTCATTGGAATCCATGTAAGGGAAATTGTTTTTATTTTACAACTAGGGGCCTGGTACATGAAATTCGTACACTGGGGAGGAGGGGTTCCTCAGCCCAGCCTGCCCCCTCTCACACATTGGGAATCCTCAGTGGGTGTCCTACTGACTGCTTAGGGCTTCTCCCTGTTTCCCATGGGTAGCGGGCCTAAGTTGAAGTCTGGCCTCCCTTTGTGGGAGGCAACCAGGTTAATCAGGGGAAGCCACCAGCCCCTTCACCCCCCTGCTGCAGCCACTGCCAGTCACCGAAGCCACCAAGGTGTTTTCTTCAACCCGGACTCCATTCCCTTCACCATGAAAAAATTACAACTTTCTTTAGGCATTTTCAAGATGTGTCTTTCATAGGATATGAGATTTCTTTCTTTCTTTTTTTATTTTTATCCTCACCTGAGGATATGTTTCCATTGATTTTTAGAGAATGTGGAAGAGAAGGGAAAAACAGAGAGAAACATCAAAGTGAGAAGAACACTTTGATTGGTTGCCTCTTGCATATGCACTACCTGGGCCCTGGCCAGGGAGGAGCCTGCAACCTAGGTACATGCCCTTGGTCAGACCCTGCAGTCAGCAGGCTGAGGCATTATGCACTGAGGCAAACTGGCTAGGATACGACATTTCTTAGCCCTCCAGCAGTGGACCTTCATTTTTTTTCTCCAGGAGTGTGGTGGAAAAACCTTAGATCACCTTTTTGGATTCTTATTACCCAAGTTACTAAGAATATTACCAGTGACATACAGGGAGCTTAGCCAATGAGCGGTCAGAAAAGGTGTTTCCTCTGTAGTTCACTCTGATCACTGGCTCCACCCCTGCGCCTCCAATCCCACCTTCACCCCTGAGGATGCAGGCCTGGGCAGGGGACCCTCAGACCCCTGAAATCACCGGCTCCGACCCTGCCCAGGCCTGCAGTCTCTGCCTGAGGCTGCAGGCCTGAGCAGAAGACCCCCAAGCCCTTCTGATCGCCTGCTTCACAGAGCCCAGGCCTCTGTGTTCACCAGCTCTGATCCTGCCCCATGCCATCGCCAGCTCTACCTTTGCCCCACTGGCAGCCTCTGGCCAGGGCTGCAGGCCTGGACAGGTGACCCCCAGACCCATTTGATTGATGGCTCTGCCCCTGCCCACGCCCTGAGATCACCGGCTCCACTTCTGCCCCACAGCAGCCTCTGGCCAACCCTACAGGCCTGGGCAGGGGACCCCCAGACCCCTGCTTTGCCAGCTGCACCGGTGCCCAGACCCCTGTGATCGCAGGCTTCACCCCTGCCCCTCTGATTGCTGGCTCTGCAGAGCCCAGGCCCCTGCGATCTCCAGCCTTGCCCCTGCCAAGCCCTGAGACCTCTGGCCAGGCCTTATACCTGGGTTGGGCACCCTCATACCCCTCTGATCACCAGCTCTGCCCCTGCCCCCTCTGATCACCGGCTCTGCCCTTGCTCATGCCTGAGGCCTCTGGCGAAGGCCTCTGGCCTGGGTAGGGGACCCCCAGCCCCCTCTGATTGCCTGTTCTGCCCCTTGGGCCCCCTGCCTCCCTCACCATCTGCCTGGCTAACAGACCTGACCACTTCAGTGGTGGGGCTGAGCTGGACTGGGTGCCGCCATCTTGTGGCTATGGGGGTGGCCATCTTTGTGACGGAGTGATGCCTAATTTGCATATTACTCTTTTATTAGGGAGGATTTAATCTATCTTTTCTAAGAGCTGTTCATTGATCAAGTTGTTTTTATAATATGCATGGTAGAGCACAGGGGGAGGATGAAGCTGTGAGTTAATAAAGGAGAAATAAAATTGTCTAAGTATTTAAAAATGAGATTTTTCTAGATAAATAAATTTTACCAGTCAATACAGCTAAAAAAATTAAAACTAATAATCCTGTCCAATCATTCTTGGTGTACGTGGAACAGAATCACTTGGGTAGAGGGATAGTAGGCAGAGATAGTCTTGTAAACTATACTTAACCCATAGGAGATTTTAATATGTCCACATAATATGGACTCCTGACAGTCAGTAACATTACTATTGGGAATTTGTTGTATTTCTCATGATGGAAAAGAACAATGTTTGAAAATATATATGTCTGTTATTTTATGGCATATAAATATGCACATGGTAATTTTTTACTCAAATCATTGGGTCAGCAGGAACAAATTCAGATACAATGTCATCTACCTTCATTCTTATTTCTTATTTTACTTATTTCCTGATTTTATCACTGATTGCAGTCCTTGGATTACTGTGTCTAGTCCCAACTGGTAATTATTATGGTGCAGATTCCTGAGAATTTGCACTGGGGATGATGGAAAGGAGGACTGTGTATAGACAACTATCCATTATGAACATAAAGGTTACTATGATTGTTTATAATGTATTTGTTTCTTACCCTATAATGGAATCTGAAACCTGGTTGAATTGGACAGAGCCCTATATCAGAACTCTAAATGCTATGGCATGTTTGAGAAGTCTGAGCCAATGTTGGCCTCTTTACTGATGTTATTTTGGGTAGAAACCTTTGCAGGGCCACTGGACTAAGGAGTTTGTACTTTGAGGAGAAAGAAGAAAGACTGGAAAAGATTTTATTGAACCCCTGAGTTGAATTCTGCAGCAGAAGTTCCCATTAATGTCTGTCATAGAGGCTGACCTATAACTGTGTCTTTACTGGTTTGCTGCAAAATCAGAAAAAATATAGATAACATTATAAGTTTTCCTTAAGGCTAAAACATTTCAATTCAAATTGTTGTCGTTTGTTTTGAAATTATAAAATTTCCTGTCTTTTTATTGGGAAAGGATTATTTCTTTTATGAAGTAATGATGAAAATGAATGAGAGCCTTTAAAATTTCCTTAATGTCATTAATTGGCAAAATACTATTTTATTATCTCCCATTTAAAAATTATGATCTATGAAAAAATTAGGAAATAATTTCTCTTAGTGATTTTTAAAAAATGTAGCTGAACAACCTCTTGTTCCTGATGAAATCTTATGTGGAAGCTCACTTGTAAAGTGAAATTTCTCTGATTTCTCTGATTTCTCCATATCTTTCTTTCCTTCAGCTCTTCAGATATCCCTTCCATAGAATACTCGGGCTCCCTAAAACATAGTTTTGAAATTTAATTGATTTAATTCAGCTTTATTGAGATATAATTGACATACAATATTGGAAGTTATTTAAAGTGTACATCGTGGTGATTTGATATATGTATATCCTTCACTGCACATTTTTTTGGGGGGTGGGTGAGGTAAGAACACTTAAAGCCTAATCTCTTAGCTAATTTCAAGTATACAATACAGTCTTACTCACTACAGTCACCATGCTGTGCATTAGGTCCTCAGACCTTAATTATGTTACAGCTGAAAGTTGATACCCTTCAGTTTTAGAATTATTGGTTTAGACCAGAGTTTCTCAACCTTGGCACTATTGATATGTTAGGCTAGGAGGTTTTGTTTTTGTTTTTGTTTTTGTCATGGGGCTTTCCTGTGCACCATGTAGGTTGTTTAACAGCATCCTATGTTTCTCTAGGTGCCAGTAGAACCACCTTCAACAATTATGAAAACCAAAAGTGTCTCCAGACATGGTTGAGTGTCCCCCTAGGGGCAAAATCATCCTTGGTTGAGAACCAGTGGGCTGGATAACTGATAAACCCACGTGGTACAGATATGGAGCCATTGCTAATGAGTACTACGTGATGGTTTCTATTTTATTTTTCATTTTTATTTATTTTTAAATATGAAATCCCACCATCTTTCCTCTGTCCAAATTATACTTTGGCCTCCACCCACCAAGGAAATGGGGACTACAGCTGGAATTCAAAGAGAAACAAAATAAGTAATGCTGAGTTTCTAATCCCCCAAAGACTAGATGTTAGATAAAGCAATAAATGTGGAAGAATACTTCCCTGTTTTACCTGCACAGGGAATGGATGTAAAACCCTCTGGGCTCGAGTAGATAGGCTAGAATTTTGGAAAGGAGGCAAGAGTATTAGGCGAGGTGTGAAAATTTTTTGTGAATCGAGAGGGGACAGAATAGAGCCCGCTTTAAATTTGAGGATCTGAGGTTAAAGGACATTCAGTCTCTCTATTGGCGAAGCCCCCAAATCAGAGAAGGCTCCTGATCCGCCATAGACTAGAACCTGAGAGTAACAATATCAGTGAACAGTGTGGTCTTTGTTGATGTGAAGGGACCAAGAAACTATCAAGTTTCCTGCAGCCACAGAGGCAGATGAGAGAAAAATCCAAAAGCTCCTGTGCTTTGTTTTCTTACTCTTGCCAAGTGAAGGAAAATTAGCTAAGAAAGATGTCAGTGGGCAGGCAGGGGCTTTGTCCTTGCAGAAGATGCAACATTGGAAGATGTTGCAGGACAAGCTTCTAGGGATTGGAATAGCCCCCAGGTGTGACTCAATTAAGGAGGACACAGAAGGGATTATGTCTAAGGACCAGCTAGGATGCGCTGCATATGAGGTGATTCCATCACAGGAGAGATACTGATCAAGATTGAGCAGCTCCACCTACCTCTCTCCATCAGTGTCTCAATACCATAGCGTCAACTCTAAGAGGAGGACGAAGTCCTGGGTGACTCTTGAATTTCACTGAGTTTAAACCTGAAATGTCTAAGGAAGATCATGATCATGAATTTACCTTGGTGTGATTAGGTTGCATTTTCTGCACTGTGCTGAATAAAGCTTGAGTTGGAAATCTATTCCTCTTCCTATCCACTTTGCGTATTCCTCTTAATATTGCCGGTAGAATGATCTAATAAGTAAAACACATTATTTCAAGTCAACAGATCCAAAAAAATGTATCTTTAGAATAAGGTCTAAAAGTACCAATGTAATCATCTAGTGAAGAGATTTTCAATGTTTTTCATGGCACACATAAACTAATTATTAAATTCTGTGGCACACCAAAAATATATTTTTTGCCAACCTGAAAAAAAAAAGGTATAATTTTGATTCATTCACACTGGGTGGCTATTGTGTTGGCTGTTGTCATTTTTTCTTTTTGATAATCTAGGGAAAAGAGGTCAGTGCCTTGGACTAAATAATCAGGTATTGCATGTTTTCAAAATTCTTGCAGCACACCAGTGTGCCACAGCATGCTGGTTGAAAATCACTGACTAGGGGCTAGATTAGTATTAGGATGAAAGAAAATTAAACCATTCTGAGATTTGGAGGTACAGGGGTCTAGTTTGGAATGCTCCAAAAGAAAAAAAAAAGATGGATGGATAAATTGATAGATAGGTGATAAAGCAAATATAGCACAATATTAATTATAGATTTTAAGAAGTACAGGGCATTCACTGTAGAGTTTATTAAATGTTTCTGTATATTTGAAAATATTCATTATAAATGTCAACAAAACAATAAAGATAAAACCACTGTGCTAATACTTCAACCACTATTATGTGGAAATTGTATATATAGGGGATGAATGTGAAAGTGAGCAAGCCAGGGCCAAATGCACACTCTGTCCCCTTTCAGAACAATTCCAGCTGCTGCCCTGAACCCTTTAGGAGCTTTATTCGGATTAGCTGGCATGATCCCCACTTGCTCTTGCTTCTCGTATTTCACAACTCCTCCTGGAATTTTCTGATAATTGTACAGTAGTGTGCTGTGGTTCATCATCTTGACTTGACACTTTTTTGGTGGGGATGTAAATAAAAATACTTCTCACTGCTACTGAGGCCTTTGAAACATAAATTAGAATTCCTTGTCCTAATTTGCCGTTGACAAGTCTTAGAGGCAGAGGTAAAACAAAATTCTTGAACCAGCAAACTTGCTTCCACAAGTACAAAGGAATTTCAGTAGTTGCCTTAGGAAAAAATGGATGAAACTGTCATTCACATAAAAGAATTTAGGGGTGGGGGGAGAGAACTGATGCTTCATTAAATGGGAGAATTCAAATGTTTCAGCATGTCACTGACCCCAGTACCGAATCTTACATTCTTTGAATCCCTAAAGATAAAGAAGGTTAGGTGCCTCCATGAAGACCTAATGGAAAAGTGCTTCTATCTCACATAATTATATGGAGCATTAAGTCTACCAATACCAAGTCTTAAGATCTTCTGGTATATAATCATAGTGAATGTTTGTGAGATACACACACACACACACACACATAACATTGACATATAGTTAACATGTAATGTAATGAATAGATATGAACTGTTCAGTTTGATGAATTTTGACAATTGTAACTGTTACCCAGAATATTTATGATAGTCTTAAATTGAATCAAAATTTTCAAATATTTTCAAGTAACTTACTGCTGATTAGCAGTGGTATGAAATCAGTAGTGGGCAGTACTCTAAGTAATAATCTGAATAGTTCATGACCACACTTGAAATAGTGTATGATAAGGAACATTTTGAAGTTCAACTTGACACATTTCCTTGGGAAGAAAAAAAAAATCTAACTAGTTGACTACAAATGCTTGATTTTTATAGGCTTTAAAAATCTTAATAACCAAACCTAGGAGTCTTGACTGATGTAATTAATTTCACAGAAATTAAACTTTATTATGGCTGGGGCAAAATGAATTCCCAAGAAAATAGTAAATTTGTGCTTGATTATTTTCACAGCTACTATATACAAGGGTACTGTACCTCCTAGAAGGAAGCTTACTGCTCTCATGGCCACTAGTAGCCATCGGCAGTGTATAACTGCATCCTCTCAGCACTGCCTGAGTGTGCCTGTCACACAGACTTCCTCGTGTCTATTGTAAAGCCAAATACGCTGCTCGTCTGTCTCGGTGTTCAGTGCTGGAATACTGCATCCTGGTCCAAAGGCTCTTTACTCCAAAAGGGCTGTGAGGGAAGCCCGGGTCCTGGGTGCTGGCAGCCAGGAGAAGGAAGGCCTACTCTTGCATGAATTTCGTGCGTCGGGCCTTTAGCGTACTAATAATCCTAATAAACCTTAATATCAGTTTCTTTTCTCTGAAATAGGAATTACAATGGTATCTACCTCATAGGATTTAATTGAGATAATATTCACAAAGCCCTTGGGACAGTGCTCAATAAATGTGCCTCTCAAGCAGCTCTACTGCGGAATGGTAGCCAAACTAGTTGAAGGGAATTGGCTGTACTTGAGGATGAATCACAATGACCTTGCTTGGTCCTTTGGCCAGTACACTGGTTTCCTTTGCTTATCATGAAGTCAGAGTTCTGGGAATGTACCTGGAGATAGTTTCTCTTCAGGGCATCTTGAATTTTTCTGTTTTTTTCACTTGCTTTCTGAAGTGAAAGTTAATTCCTGGAGAGAGAACTCAGATGCAGATTATAAACTTGCACGATGGACCTGCTCATGTGGGGAAAACCCATCACTTCCTGGCAGTGAACTTGGTTGAACCAACCGAGAAAAGAAAGGCCCTTGAGCATCATTGGAGCACAATTGCTTCCCTCAGTATCATCACTCCATGAGCCAATGCTAGAGCTCTGCACAGGTGGAGGTTTGGGTTTGAGGGCCATTGAACACTACCCATTTCCCTAATGCATCATAATTAAACACCTGTGTGAAATAACTTCTTACTGATCCACTGTGGAAATTTGCTGGGTGCTCAACAGTCCTTGACATTTTCTATCTCTTACTTGGGAGGGTGGTCTCAAGGTTATGCTTTGGCTCTCTTTAAAAAATAAAAGGTAGCATCCTTCCACTCTATGGAAAACTCTTATTGAGATGTGGATTTCAGGGCTTTCCAAGGGCATGTAGGAAAGACAACATTGGTGGATAGGGGGAGCCACCCCTGCTCTCTCAAGAGCAGCAGACGTTAAAATGCATTGTCCAACAGGAAGGTGACATGGGACAAAGGGAAAGTTTGGAAATACAGTCAGTGGCTTTTTAGTGAAATTGGCTGTGCTCATATGAGAAACACAGGTGAACCAGTGTTGCTGTGTGTCATAAGGCTCAGCAAAAATGACCCTTGGGGTTATCATGTTCACAGTTGCAATACACATCAATATCACATTGAATATTTTTCTTTCATCTTCAACAGCAGACAGCAAACAGGTTTGGCCCAAGGCTGAATTGTGGCTTGAGTGAAGTCTATCTTCATCTTGTATTATTCCCCTTTCTTGGTGTCTCTTTATTCTTTAAGTAGATTTCTCTGTCACAACAAGACATAGTAATATCTAATGGATAGTTTTAGTGGAGTATCTATCATCTATCTATTTATCTATCTATCTATCTATCTATCTATCTATCTATCATCTATCTATCTAATCTACCCATCCATTCATCAATCTATCTGTCCTCATTGCCTGTCTTACTTGTATTATTTATGTAAACTTCAATAAGGTGCATTTTTTAACCTCCATGTTATAAATAAAGAAATTCATACTGACAAAGGTTAAGATATGTTTATTATGCTTTTAATATTTTAGTGTTTCAGTAGGAGTTGAATCTATGATCTGTGGGGCACCAAAGTCTGAGACCCTAGCACTCAAGAGGATCTGTGCCTGATGATCCTTTCAATAATTAATCTTTAGATAATGTGTTTTCTCAACTAGGTATTTCAATTTTAAGTTTTTAATTTCTAACACTGGGTTAAAATGCATGTTAAGGGAAATGTTGCTCATGATCAAGGAGGTAGAGAGAAGTGGGAAATTTTTTCAAATATATGACACAGTAAGGCAATCCTACAGATTTTCTTGATTTTTGTCACTTTAAGTGATTGATTGGGGAAGAGATCTGTACCACCAATTCTCTTCTCCTTTGTCTTTTTTCCTCATCTTCCCAGAAAAATCTACAGCCCTGCATGACTCCTGGTCTGTAGAATGAACACCCTCACCTGAGGAAAAAAACATCACTGTGGGTTTGGTGACTCAATACAACAATTTTATATTTCCAGAATCAAATAGGCCCTCTGTTCTTCTCAATGATTCTTTCCTATATCCCAAGTCTTCTATTCTTAGTGATAGCTATTCCATGTGTTTATCATGTTCCTTAGGATTAACCACCTCTCCGATGATGACCTCACCTTTAAGTTAGAGAAAATAAAAGTTATCAGATTAGAATTCCATAAGTTCTATTGATTTTCCCCGCTTTCCTTTCTTTTTAGAAAAAGACATGACTGTGCTTTCATTCAAAGACAGTCATCTCACCTCGATTCTGGATCCTCTAGACTTCTCTACCTGCTTCATTTTTTCCTTTTCTGCAACTTTTACATTGTCATTTCCACTGATTTATTCTTCTTATCTTATAAACATCTTCTACCTTAAACAACCAAAATAACAGTTTTTAAAAATAACCAGATTTCTCTTTGTTTGGTATCGCCTCTGTTGTTCTGTCACCTTCTTCTTCTTTCAGGTTTATTGATGCTTTCCCCCAGCTTTGTCTTCACTTCTCTACTGCCTACTGACTTCTTGGTCCCCGACAACCTGGCTTATATCTGTCTACTCCATGAAGGCTAATGACCCCTCCCTATGGACAATGGTCACTCCTGTGTTCACTGGGCATGTCTGTATAATGGTATAGCTTGTCTTTTTTTTTTTTATCACATTGTTATTCTTTCTTTCTTTTGATTCTTGGCATCTTTGCAGTCAACTCAAATATTAAATATGGTGTGGGTTCTTGTCTCAGCTGTCTATTCCCACTTTGAACTCTGTCCTCAGGTGAACTTATCTAGGCAGTGACCTCAACTACCTCCCTTCTGATGGTAAGAAATTCTGTATCTCTATCTCAGATATCTATTCTGAGTTATAGAACAACATAGTCAACTGCTTGTTGATGTTATCACTTGGGTGTACTGTGGGATCTTCAAATTCATCATGCAGATATTCATCATCTCCCCTAAATACCTTAACTTGCATCTTATTTCTTTTCATATGTTTCAATTACAGTTTACATTCAATATTATTTTGTATTAGTTTTAGGTGTACACATAGTGGTTAGACAATCATATACTTTACAAATTGATCACCCTGTTATTTCCAGTACCCACCTGACACCATATATAGTTATTATAAAACATATTATTGACTGCATTCCCTATGCTGTACTTTACAATCGTATGACTATTTTTTAACTACCAATTTGTACTTCTTAATCCCTTCACTTTTTGCACCCAATCTCTTGTCTGTTCTGTATTTTTCTTTCCTTTCTTAGTTTCTTTAATGTTAATTTCATTTTTTTCCTTCTACTGGTTTATAGGTTATACTTTCAGCACTTTTCCTGGAAATTACGACATGCATTTTTAACTTGTCAAAGTCAAAAGTTAATCATTGCCTTCACCTTCTATCCTGACGATACAAGGTCCTTAGAACATTTAACTTCATTTATGCCTCTCCTGAGTTAGGTTATTATTGTTATATATCTTACTTCTTCATTTGCATTTTAAAAATACAAGACATCATTATTTTATTTAGTAAGTGTTAATAGGGAATTATACCCACATGTTCCTCTATCTTTGCTATTTATTATCACATCCCTTCCTAAAAAAATATCTAAGATCACTTTTCTTCTGCAAGAAGTGTGTCTGTTAGAGTTTTCTCTACTGTAGGTTGCTAAACTTTCTCTCACTTTTTGGGGGTGGATTGGGGAAAAGGTATTTTAAAATACCTTAAGTCTCTCTCATTCTTCAAAGATATTTTTGGTATACATAGCATTCAGAGTTGTCAATTATTTTATTAAGCACATTAAGAATGTTGTTCCACTGACCTCTGTAACCATCTATTATTTTAAAGGCAGTTCTTACTCTGTCATTCCATTTGAAGAACTCTTTTTGTATGTGTGTGGCTTTCAATTGATTTTATTACTTGCATGTTAACTTTTTTTGTGCTTTGCAGTTTTGTGATATGTCTAGTTGTGAATTTATTTTATTTATCCTGCTTTAGATACCTGTGCTTCTCAAATCTGTGGATTAATCTATATCATTTTATCTGGGAAATTCCTTGGCTTTGTTTCTTCAGCCTCTGCCACATGTTTTCTCCCATCTCCTGAGATTCCAATGAAATGCATGCTAGATCTTTACATCACACACGTTTTCCTTGTCTCTAAATGTTTTAATTTATTTTCTCTCTTCTACATTCTGGAAAAGGATTTTTTAAATCTAATTTCTCATTCTCTAATTTGCTATCCAGTTATGTCTGATCTCTGGTTAAACTCATTTTTGTGTTCTAAGTTTTAGTTATTTTATTTTTCATTTCTTGATCTCATTCTTTTCCAACATCCACTCTATTTTTTTAAAGTAGCTATTGGTTCCCAAAAGATATTTTAGCTTCTTTTCTTTCTTCAATCATAATAGACACAGTTGTTTATAATCCTTGTGTGATAATCCCAATGACTCCCACTTTGGGCAGATCCTGGCTTTGAGCACCTGTGGACCCATAAATATTAGAAGGCCAGAATTTGCCAAAGTCAGCAAATGCCTCAAGGCAAAAGTGACTTCACTTAACTGTCTGCATTAGAGGTTTTACTTATATTTGTGGCATGCTAATTCTTTATATCTTGCCCATTCTTTGATGTTTTAAGATTAATAAAAATATATTATTTTCTTTTTACCATCAGTTTTAGTTTCTTTGGGGATGGGGCCAAGGAATGGTCTTAATAATTTTGCTCACCAAATTCTAGAAATGGTGTCTCTTACCAAATACTTTATATTCATATTTTATCTATAATAATAAAAGTGTAATATACTAATTAGACCAGACAGCCAAACGATCTTCTGGACATCCTTCCAGATGAAGCCAGGGCTGCAAGGGCCAAGGCAAGTCACTGAGACTGCGAGGGCTGAGTCCCTTGCATGAATTTCATGCATCAGGCCTCTAGTTGATATATAATTTTCTTATTCTAAAATGTCTTAAGCTAAAACTACCTATTTTTTAATTCGGAAAAAGCATTTGATAAAATTTAACATACTCTTAACAAATGAGGTACAGAGGGAATGCACCTCAACATAATAAAGTTCATGTATGACAAATCACAGCTAGCTTAATGCTTAAAAGCTGAAAGCTTTGTCTCTAAGAACAGATCCAGATAAGATGCCCAGTCTTGCTGCCTTTATTTAACATAGTAATGAAAGCTCCAGCCAGAGCAATTAGGCAAGAAAAAGAAATCAAAGGCATTCTAATTGGAAAGGAAGAAGTAAAACTGTCTCTATTGCAGGTGAAATTTATTACATAGGGGAAACTCTAAAGACTCCACAAAAACTGTTAGAACTCATAGCTGAGTTCAGTGAAGTTCCAGGATACAAAATCAACATACAAAAATCAGTTTCATTTCTGTATACCAAGAACAAACTATTAGAAAAATAAATTAAGAAAATACCATTTACAACAGCATGAAAAATTATAAAATACTTAGGAAAATATTTATGTGCATCTTTTCCAATTTATTCTCTTATCAGGCTTAACAGATTTTTTAAAGAAATCATTCATTTTTTAGCAGGTTTTTTTTCCTGTTATTTTTCTACCATAAGTATTTTGGTAGCAGTATATAGGAAAAGTATCAAAGAGAGGGGTTGTTACATGTCCTTTCAGGATTTGCCATTATATTACAACTAGAGGCCCTGTGCATGAAATTCATGCATGGGTAGGGTCCCTAGGCTTGGCCAGCGATCAGGCCCAATCTGTGGGGCAACTGGTGGGGCAATCAGGGGCTCCCACTGTCACTCGCCTTGGCTGGCTTGGGGTCTGCCAGCTGGGGGAAGCTCCTGCATTGAATGTCTGCTCCCTGGTGGTCAGTAACCAGTCATTCCACTGTTTGGTCAATTTGCATATTAGGCTTTTATTGTATAGGATCCTGGTTGAGAATTTTTTACCAAAGCAAATGAAACTAATGGACAAGTACTGGAGAACCTGGCTAAATAATCTCTTTAGTGCCAGCCATGGGATAACACATTAGAGCGATTCAGGAGTCCATCATATCTTTCTGTGAGTTTAATGCTGCAAGATTACATTTAATAATTGCACAACCAAGTAATTAATAATGGAAAGGATTTGGTGTCAAATAACGAGGGTCGGGGATTGGGGGAGGGGATTCCCCTCTCAAATAGCTCTGTGACTCATTTTCTTCATTTGTAAAATGTAAATAGTAAGAGTACTTCTCTCAGAGTTGTGAATATTAAGTATGCAATGTTTTTAGAACTAAACATGACACTAAGTGGGTACTGTGTGAATGTTTAGGGGGAATGGAACTTATTAGTGTGTAAGGGAAGCTAAGTGAAAGTTTAAACATTCCTGGGAAAGGCAGCACATTGACTATGCTCTCATGAGAAAGCCAGTTTTAGGGAGTGAAATACCACAGGATGGAGGGCATTGAATGCCTAAGGCAGTGATTCTCAACCTGTGGGTTGAGACCCCTTTGGCAGTGGAACAACCCTTTCACAGGAGTCACCTAAGACCATCCTGCATATCAGATATTTACATTACGATTCATAACAGTAGCAACATTACAGTTATGAAGTAGCAATGAAAATAGTTTTATGGTTGGGTCACAACATGAGGAACTGTATTTAAAGGGCCGGGAGGTTGAGAACCACTGGCCTAAGGGATGGGAATCAGAAAGGAGTTTAGGAACAAGGTACAGAGTTACCCCTTTAGCCTAATTCACATTTAGCCTAGGGCTATTGTGTTGTTTTTTGTTTGTTTGTTTGTTTCCACTGCTCTGTCCTCCCCTCCTCCCCCGCACCCCCTTCCTTACTTGGGCCTAGTTCTCTTTTCTAGAAGCCAATGAGTATACAGACTGATTTTTCTGTTAACCAAGGAATATATTAAGTAAAGTTGAACATGAATTGTTATTGTGCCACAAGGGGGGGAAAACAGATTCAATTTGATTCTCAAGTGTATTCCTACATTGAATAATAATGACATTATCATTTAATTATTTAGACGTTAGCTTTATTTGCATGTGTAGTTTGGGACCATTTAGAAAAAAATCCTGGAAAGAACAATATTCTGTGTTTTATTGTAGAACCCCACTGTTAAACATCTCACAGGCTAATGTTTAATCACATTCTTCAGTCTTGCACAGTTCTGGATAATAATTAACCTGAAATAACTACTTCCATACGTGAGTTAGGGACACATTTGCTTTTGTTGTTTCCATTTCCTTTCTCAGGAAGTTAAATGGTTAAAACTTGCAGACCTAAATTGTCCGCAAATAATAGGGAAAAGCCCATGAAAATGGAAATAAGGAAATTTGTATATATTTGCTGATACACACCCAAGCATTTATTAAACACTTAAAAATATATTAAAATGAATGTTTTTAATATCATGTGATTAAAATATTAGCAAGTGTGAAAGCCTTAGATCTGCTATGGGGAGTTTTCCTCTTCTTTCTGGTAACTAAAGTCAAGAGAATCTAATTATCAAGCCGCTCATTAAAGGTAACAGGTGAGCCTAGTTAGGTCTGCAACACTAGGCTATATGTATTTTTTATTTCTCCCTATTTCTTCTCCTTCATTTCCTCTACCTTATTTCAGACACACATAGATGAGCTGATCTAGTAGTTTTTCAAGTAAAGGTGATAAAATCAATAAAAGCATGTTTTGGAATTAAAAAAATTGATGAATCAGCAAATACATATATTTATTGTGGTATTGTATTAGTTTTCCAACGTTTTGATCCCTGCATCCCCAGGTACCTTGATAGGAGTCAGCAAGCATCTGTGCTACAAAATGAGTTGATCATAGCCATGCTACCCAACACCAGCAAGGATGCTGGCATCTCTCAGGTCAACTCCAGCCAATGCCGTGTTCTGAGGTGTATTTCCAGCCCACACCCAGAGCTGGAGAGGCTTTAGTCAGACAGAACATGGTGTCTTCCACCAGATGGACATGAGTTTGGATCTCAGTTCAGTACTTATACTTCGTATCTGAGTTTCTGAGGTAAATCACATCATCTCTCTGAATCTCAGTTGCTTCGTTTGTCCAGTGGAATAAATGCCTACTTTACATGCTTCTAAGAATGTGAGATAGTGGGGTGCTTGCCACAGGGACTGCCACAGGGCTGGACTAGAATACATGTTAGCCTCTGGAATACATGTTAGCCTCTGTGGTCATTCACATCTTCAGTCCCTAATGCAACCTGGTGGATACATAATAAATGCAAAGTCAAATTAAGTTCAATAAATAAACTCTAATGGGCTAACCTGATCAATTTTGTTGTGATGACAGGAAAAGAAAGCTTGATAAAACTACAGGGAGGCTTATAAAATGAGAGTCTTTTTAAATGGGAAGAAGTGAGAAAGTCTTTCTCCTTGTAGACATGTACAGAACCTTGTAACTTTTTTGTCAATGGTCTATTAAGCATCTTCCATGTGATTAGCACTGAGAGCACTTCTCTCATGTGCTCATCCAAACACAGAAAATCTAAACACAGCGAGGACAGATCTGGTGTTAAACACTGAAGAGTTTGCTCTCTGTTATGGAATTAAAGAGCAGGTGAAGGAGCTTCTGAACCAGAAGTGCCTGCTGCCATGGTGTCTGCACTTTCACTATCGGAAATGCATTCCTTTGCTGTTAACAATCTCCCAGCAATACCACGCATTCATGCAACACTTTAGAGTTCATCAGCATCTTAACAGATACCGTCTTAATTTATTATCTTTATACCAACCCAGTGAAATAAGAATAAATTATTATCCCTATTGTTTAGATTATCATATGGTTGGAAATTCATGAAGCCAGGAAACCCTTTCTTCTAGTCCAGAATTGTAGTCTTTCCTCTGTGAACTTCCTAAGTCCTCTGCTAGGGACAGAGATCTGGAGATGAAGACGTAACTTCTTCTTTTTTGTTTTGTTAATCCTCACCTGAGGATATTTTCCCATTGATTTTTAGAGAGAGTGGAAGGGAATGGAGAGGAGAGGAGAGGGGAGGGGAGGGGAGGGAAGGAAAGGAGAGGAGAGGGGGGAGAGAGAGAGAGAGAGAGAGAGAGAGAGAGAGAGAGAGAGAGAGAGAGATGTGAGAGAGACACATGGATTGGTTGCCTCTTGAACATGCTCTGACCAGGGCCCAGGATCAAGCCAGAAACTGAGGTATGTGCCCTTAACCGGAATTGAACCTAGGCCCCTTCAATCCTCAGCTGCTGCTCTATCCACTGAGCAAAACTGGCCAGGGCAGGATGATGTAACATATGGTGATAACCAAGAGCTAAATATCCAAAGAGTAGTAGGCTGGTGGCTTCATAATGCCAGGGATTCAAAGGACTCTTCACCCTTAGCACCTTGACACTTGACTGGATAGCTCTTTGCTGTGGGCCGCTCCTGAACACCGTAGGGTGTTCAGCAGCATTCTTGGCCTGCTGTTATTAGAGGCCATAACACACCGCCCCTCTCAGTGGGGACAACAGGAAGTGCCTTCAGACAGAGCCAAATATCCCTTGGGAAGGGCAAAAATCACCCCAATGGGGATTCAGTTGTTCCAGAAAAGAGCTAGAAAGTGAGCTTTATCCATTTGACAGTTTTCATTATGGCCAGATTTGATCAGAAGTCACAGTCTCTGAGCCAAAGTAGTTAACATTTTTCTCAGATGCAGGTACAACTCTGCTTCTTAGGACTCGTTATTTAGAGCTGAAGGCGGGAGAATTCATTGGGACTGGTGAGACACTTGTCCCCCAAGAGAAGATATGGCTGGTCTCATAGGGAGAAATCTTCTGCTACTATTCTAGGGTGTAAGGCCTAGTTAGACTATTTATTGGAACATAAATAGGGAACAGAAGGGAGAATTGTTCAATAAAATGTATCCAGGGGAGGTTAACCCCACACTTTCTCTTTTGTAGTAGGCTATGTAATAACCATGGGTGGCACCACTATCTATCTGTCTCCAAAAAACCTTGGAGCCTTTTATGCTATCAGTATCACTCTGCTTTAATACTCGAAAGAGTGCAGTGGGGAAGTGTATGAGGTTATGAGTCTTGGGACTGAGGATTTGACACTTTTTCAGACATTCGTCACTAGTGTGTATGTAACCTTAGGCAAGGTACTTCACCTCCTTGGATGTAGGTTTCTATATCTGAAAATGAGATTAATTTCAATATCTCCAAGCTTTAAAATCATGGTTTTTCTACTTTTATGACCACAGCTAAATCACTACTATTACTGCCAGCTAGTGTGAATGTATAATTTTACTGCCATGCACATCACCAGAAATAATATGGTAATATTGGTGGTATCATTTTTGTAGAGTTAAAAAAAAAAAGTCCTAATGAAGCAGATTAAAGCTACTTACAATATATGCATCCTTGGAGGACTAGGGAGGAAATGATCTACTTGGATATGAGAAATGAAGTAGCCAGGGCATTGAAATCCATAACTCACCATGGTTAATGAATCTTCCGCTCCCTAGCCCAATACCCCAGGCAAAGGATAGGCATTGGTACCTATTAAATAAGGGCTCAGAGAAAAGGAATTACAGTCCAAACCCTCTTAAGACATTTTCAAAGGAGCAGTCATTAAACTTCTAAACCAGGAAATCATCCTTGGAGGGAAATGGAACGGCACAGGTACGGTGCCATGCAAATGCGGCCGTTTAATCAATACTACGGGATGAGGAGGATGATAAGAATAAATGGATGCTGGAGGGAAAGTGGGAAGCAGAAACCTTTTAAGGGGTGGTTAATTTTTTTTTTAACTGATTCCCAGTCAGTGAGTTTGTAGTAGTGGAAATGTCATGTGACCTAAAGATGGAGGTTCTTTTTTTTTTCTTTAAATATATTTTATTGATTTTTTTATAGAGAGGAAGGGAAAGGGATAGAGAGTCAGAAACATCAATGAGAGAAACATTGATCAGCTGCCTCCTGCACACTCCCTACCGGGGATGTGCCCGCAACCAAGGTACATGCCCCTGACTGGAATCGAACCTGGGACCCTTGATCCCGCAGGCCAACGCTCTATCCACTGAGCCAAACCGGCCAGGGCAAGATGGAGATTCTTAATGGACTGATTTCTCTCACTCCATGTCTGGGCTTTGTTGTAACCACATTGATGTAAGGGCACATCTTCTGTAGGCCCATTGATGGGAGGGGCCCTATTTTAAGTGGAACAGCCTGGCCGAACCTTTCCTCATCCATCACCATTTCCCCAGTGGATTTCCACCCCTTCATTTTCTTTTCCAACGCAAATGGAGACATACAGACATGCAACAATTAACTTATTGATGTAAGTGAATTATTTATTTATTAAGGGAGCAGCGATCAATGGTACCACAAGAGAAAAGTTAGTTTTTAAAGTAAATATTGCCATACCATCAAAGCCATCTCCCACAAGAATTTGGAATTGATGGAATTTGTTTGGGATCCTTACTAACCTCTCACTGGAAGCGTAGGTACGGATAAATATTGGCATTCTCTACCAGCCCTTGCCCTTCTGTTCATCAGGCGTCCATTTGCTTCCTCCAACCCAAAGTTCCATCTGTCGTTGCATCTATCTTCACATCCAGGACCTTCCGGCATCAGTCGTGCATGATATGGTGATGTGAGAACGTTAAAACCCAATTGTCCACACCCTATCTCCACTTAATATGAATGGAGACAAGGGTCAGGTTTGCTGGAATATAATGCCTGTCACAAGCTCGCCTTCCAGGGAACAGACTCCTGAGACCATGCATGAGGTTTGCCAGGGAGTGCTCTTGAGAGCCCCACCTGTGGAAGGGAAGGGAGGAAAACAGCTTCAAACTAGTCCTCACACAATCCCAGGATGAAGCTGAGATGCCCTTTAGAATGGCCTCAAAGTTGGGTGAGGAAGCAGGACGTTTATTTTATTTGAATACCTCTGGAAAGGGGCATGACCTTGTATAAAGTATGAGGCAGTTTTCTTTAGGGGAGACAGTTATTTAAAAAAGCTATCTAAGGTTTGCCAGCCTGTATGGCTCAGTGTTTGGGTGCTAACCTATGAACTAGGAGGTCACGGTTTGATCCCCAGTCAGAGTGCATGCCGGGTTGCAGGCTCCATCACCAATCAGGGGTGTGTAGGAGGCAGCCAGTCAATGATTCCTTCTCATCTTTCCCTCTCCTTTTCTCTCTGAAATCAATAAAAATTATTTTCAGAAAAAAAAGTGCTGTCTGAGGTTTGTCTACAATATTCAGCACCCTCCACAGCTGGGGAATTAAATCCTTTAGTCTTGTAATGGGATCCAGGAGGTGCATCGTTGTAAGGGCTACAAACTGCCATTCATAAAAGGGTAACTCAACAGTCATTGATGTGTAACAACCTGGGCATCCCGGAAGTTTCTTTCTCCTATAGGAGGAGAAGCCATTTGATGAGGTCTCTGGGAGGAACTTCTTTTCATTTTTCTCTCACAGATTGTTCTGTCCTCTGATGAAGTTTTGCCTTATTACCTTCCATGTTATCACCTGAAGTAGGTGGGTGGTGTGGAGTCTTCCCTCCTTGAGGTTTGCACATTTTGAAGATAAGTTCCAGTTCTTGAAATGTTGGGAGTCCAAAGAAGTCATTTTAATTCTTGATTTGTGAGATACTTTTAAAATCTAGGTTAATGATTTTTTTTTTTACCATGCAATTCCTTAATAACTTAATATACTTCTGATCTATTTGTTTCCAATGAGTTCCATGTGTCAGAAATCATGCAAAAGTTTCTTTTCTGGATATTATCCCCAAATGTACTTATTTGCTTCTTTAGTTCTATGCTTCTCTTTTCTCTCACTTTAATATTTGTTACCTTGAAGTTATGGCTTTATTGAGAAAGCTATAACTTTGCCCAAGCCTGAATATTAAGGGGTCATTGTCAACAACATTATCAGACTTTTCTACTTCTTGAGGGTCGAAAAAGTTAGTTTTTCTATAGTTTTAAAATCTTTAATTATATTCTTTTTGTTTTATTGCTTCTTATCAACAAGCCAATTTTCTCGTGTGCCTATCACTTTATTGAAATGCCTTGCCAAACTGCCAACACACATTATCACCATTTCCTTTAAACCACCTCCCATTGAATTGCCAGCTTAGTAGACACATGATCTTCTAACGTTACTAAATAATACTTTGGGTAACAGTTTTACCAAATAGTTTACCACTGCATAATATAGATTAACAGTCTGCTATATATGTTGTTTTGCCATATCTAATTTAATAAAAGAGTAATATGCAAATTGACCCTCACTCTGTTACACCTAAGCCACGCCCACCAGCCAAGCCATGCCCACCAGCCAATCAGAGCAACTATTCAAATTAACCCAGCCAAGATGATGGCCAGCAGCCATGGAGCTAGAGCAAACAGGAGGCTTCCGTTGTACCAGCGATGGAGGAAACTGCCTGCCTAGGCCAGCTATGGCCTCTGCTCAAGGCAATAATGTTTCAGTTATAGAAGCCATGGAGCTGAAGCAAACAGGAGGCTTTGTTGCCTGACTAGGCCTCTGCTCAAGGCAACAAAGTTTCAATTATAGAAGGTAAATAAACCCCAGAAACCTGATTCCAGCCAGCCTCACTGGGATGTTGGGTCAATGGGAGCTGTGGGCAGCCTGAAAACGGCCCTCAGCCCCTCACCCAGGCTGGCCACACCCCCATGAGGTGAGGGTTCCCACTGGGGGTCTTGGCTAACCTGCAAACAGCCATCAGCCCCTCACCCAGGCTGGCCAGGCATGCTAGCAGGTGGATATCCCCCGAGGGGTCCCAAACTGTGAGAGCACATAGGCTGGGCTGAGGGATCCCCCCAAGTGCAAAAATTTGTGCACTCGGGGGGATCCCTCAGCCCCTAGTATTTATATATTTGAGATGTTTGTTTTTGCAAAATACAATTTCAAGCTACAAATTTTATACTTGTCCTAGTAGGTTCACCATTGTAACAGAAAACCCTCAAATAGTGGCTTAACACTATAAAAGCATCTTTCTAGTTTATATCACATCCAATGTGTCTTCTGTAGTTCTCCTCCAAGCACTGACTCAGAGCTTTTGAATCAGCCTCATTTTATCCTTTGGTGCCACTATCTTCAACATATGGTGTCTACAATATTCAAAGAGGAGAAGAAAGGTAGAAGGTGGGGCATGGGGTATTTGCAAAGGGGATATTAGCTTGAAAATGTGAGACATCAACTCTGCCATCATTCTATTGCCTACAACTCAGTCACATGTTTCATTGTAATAAATATATTTTAATGTATGTCTAGGATAAAGACCAGAGAGAGCGCTGATGGACAGCCATTCTTTGCTCCAGATGAGTTAGATCAATAATTATAATCAAATTATGAAGGGCCTTGTATTAACGTATTATGGAAATTTTACAATAAAATTGAAAAATAATTTAAGGGAAGTTGCTGAATGGGAGGGACAAATAAATGAAGGTGGTAATATATGAGAAGGAGGCTCTTAAAATATAAACAGAAACAATAATCAGAGAGATATGAAGTATATTTTGAGAGAGTGATGTTCTGGAAGCCAAGGGAGGAGCATTTTTCCAGAAGTCTAAGGTGTCAAATACTACAAAATGATCAAAATGGCAGGGCAGTGAAGCAATACCAAGTGTTAGAAAGGTTAGGGACCAGCTAGAATTTTGAAAACTGCATGTACTAAAACATAAAAAAGAAATGTATTTCTATGTCATCCAACAAACATATTTAGATGTTAATAGCAACACTATTTATAATAGCCAAGAATTAGAAATGACTCAAATGCTTAGCAGTTGTAGAATGGTTAAATAAATTATGGTATGTTCATATATTGTAATGCCATACTGTAATAATTATGGCATATAATATAAACCTAATATGCAAATTGACTGAACTGTGGAACAACTGGTAGAACGATGGGTCACTATAACACACACTGAACACCAGGGAGCAGACGCTCAATGCAGGAGCTGCCCCCTGGAGGTCAGTGTGAGGTCTGACTGCCGACTTAGGCCCAATCCCCAGGGGGACATACCCCAAGTACTCCCAGACTATAAGAGGGTGCAGGCCAGGCTGAGGTCCTCCCCCCCCCCCCCCCCCCCCCCCCCCCCCCCCCCCCCCCCCCCCCCCCCCCCCCCCCCCCCCCCCCGCATGCAAGAATTTTGTGCACTGGGCCTCTAGTTATAAACATCTCAAGCATAAAAAACACATTCTGCATTATTCTATTTATATAAATAATTAAATAGGCAAATCCTATCTATGTTACTAAAAATTAGGATGGTGGTTACCCATAGGGAGTAGTAGGCATGGCTGAAAGGGGACATGAGTGAACTTTTCAGATTCTGTGTGGGTAAAGGTTACATGGCATGCTAGATGGAATGATGGCTCCCCAATTGTGTCTATGGCCTAATGTCCTAATCCCTGGAATCTGTGAATATGTTACTTTAAAGGAAAATAAGGAATATATATATATATATATATATATATATATATATATATATATTATATGTGATTAATTTGAGCATTTTGAGTTTAGGAGATTAGTCTGGATTATATTATACTAGAGGCCTGGTGCACAAAAATTTGTGTATTCAGGGGGTTCCTCAGCCCGGCCTATGCCCTCTTGCAGTCTGGGACCCCTCAGGGGATGTCCACCTGCTGGCATGCCTGGCCAGCCTGGGTGAGGGGTTGATGGCTGTTTGCAGGCTGGCCAAGCCCCCCAGTGGGGAACCCTTACCCCATGGGCATGTGGTCAGCCTGGGTGAGGCATTTTCAGGCTGCCCACAGCTCCCATTGACCCAACATCCCAGTGAGGCTGGCTGGAATCAGGTTCCTGGGGTTTATTTATCTTCTGTAATTGAAACTTTGTTGCCTTGAGCAGAGGCCTATCAGGCAATGAAGCCTCCTGTTTGCTTCAGCTCTGTGGCTTCTATAATTGAAACATTGTTGCCTTGAGCGGAGGCCTGGCTGGCCTAGGTAGGCAATTTCAACTCCATCGCTGGTGCAGCGGAAGCCTCCTGTTTGCTCTAGCTCCGTGGCTGCCTGCCGGCTGCCATCTTAGCTGGGTTAATTTGCATACAGCCACTCTGATTGGCTGGTGGATGTGACTTGGCTGATGGGCGTGGCTTAGATGTCTTGGAGTGATGGTTAATTTGCATATTACTCTTTTATTAGATTAGATTATAGATAGGTAGACACTTCAGTAAAAGTTTACATTAAGAAAAGGATGGGATGGGAGAATTATTGTTGGATTTGAAAATTTGAAAGTCATTTATAACACTATTGAAAGCAGCTTCAGTACAGTGGTCGAGATACAAGCCAGATTACAGTGGTTTGGAAGGTAAAAGGAAGGTGAAGAAGTAGAAGACTGGATATAGACTCATTATTTAAAAGTTTATTGCTTATAGAAAAGAGAAAGCTGTGATTGTAGTTGTAGGTAGTGAGGTAGGCTGCATTGGGTATTATTAATTGGAATGTTATATTTAGGCTGAGAGAGATTTGAGTAAATTTTTAGGTGGAGACAAAGAAGCTAAGGAAGTTATAGAAGAGAATGTTCAAATAAGAAAAAGATAGAAATAGTCTGTATTATTTCCCAATTATTCCCCAGTAAGTAAGATCTAAATATTTATAAACACATAAAGGAATATCTAGAGCTTTTATATATATGGTAAGGTGAGGGCTCCTTCTTCTGTTTCATTAGAGTAGGAGGCACTGGACTAAGCTGTTCTGTTTATATTTGTGTCAGTTAGCTATTGCTGTATAACAGCACATCCCAAAACTTAGTGGCTTACGTCAAAAATAATTTATGTAGCTCAAGAGTTTATAGGTCAGTTGGCTGGTTCTGTTGGTCTTGGTTGGCTCGGTTGATTTTTGCTAGGCTTTCTCATTTGTTTGCCATCAGCTAATAAGTCAGCTTGTATAAGAGGGCCCAGGAGAGATGCTTTGTCTCCACCCCATTCTCTCTTTTACCCACCAGCAGGCTAGCCTCAGCTTATCTCATGGCAGAGGCAAGTTTGTAAGAAAGCAAGTAGAGCCTTTTAGCTGCAAGAAGAGCTTTGCAACATGGCTTGAGGCCTGGGCTTCTCATTGCACCCTGTCACTTCCACCTTATACTTTTGGCTAAATCAACTCATAAGACAAGCTCAAATTCAAGCAGTGAAGAAATAAATTCAACCTTATAATGGAAAGAGGTACAGAATCAAATTGCAAGAGGCATGGGTACAGGGAAAGAAATAATCCAGGCCATTTTTGCAATTCATATATTAAAATATTCTTTCCAAGTCATGGAGTTATTGCCAAAGATATCATGTGAGAGATACATGTTGATTTAATTCTAGCTTCGCTGCTACTATGACATCATATTTACAGGAACTACCCTCTAGTCCATGCTCTGGTGCAGGCTCTTCAGGCCACTGGACAGTAAAGATTTAGAGTGACTAGTGGATGGATAGTAGAGTATTTATTTGTCTGAGGTTCCCAGAAGCTATCGACCCAGTGTTCTGTAAGATCATGCTTTTGTATCTCTCTCAGCTTTAGGAGGAGGGAATTTTACTCATTATTAGCAGAGATATATAGTCAATGCCAGGTTTAGATTTATCAGAAGAGAATTCAAATTATCTCACTTAACAAATTCTGGATCGGTTAAAATTCACTGAAAATCTGGATCAAATATTAACTTTTCTATTACAGGGATATCAAATTTCGGATATGCTTCATTATGACTCAATTTTTTGGCACATGCTAAAAGGCACCCCAGTAATCTAGTGCAAATGAATACAGAGTATATCACAGACCATGCTTTGGGTCAAAATATCCCGCCTCCTCTATCTTCTCACTCATTTTTCCCCCTGAAAAGGATATACCCTGAATTGATATTCAATACAGATACTGAGCATGCAATTTATTATGTCAAACTGAAAAATGCCTGTGGTAATACATGTTTTTATAGCTGTGGTTTCCTCCAGCCCAAATTGCTTTGAGTGTCTATGTGAAGGCAGAAAGTTCGAAGTAGGAAAGCTACAGAAAACATGAGTGGACAAAAGACACCTTTGGAAACTACAAAGCAGCAACCAGAAAGCCTTTTAGCTATACGTCAGCAGAGTTTTATGTCAAGCTTGGCTGACTAATTATTGCTTATAATTTGCATTAGGATTAATTAACTAATTAGAGAGGAATGTCTGAAGGCAAAGTTATGGCTCTGCTTGTCAAGCTGAGGACTTTAATTATTCTGAAATTTTTAATTATAATCAGCTGCTGAATGAGTATTACATTGTCAGTTACTATCGCTGAAACTAGGCTGGTCCAAAGAGCTGGAGGAATTACGGGTCTCCACTATTCCTCCTACCAGCAGCAGAAAGGTATGCCCCACCACCCACAGGAAGAAAATCTCTACTAACAGCAGTCTTTAATATACACATAGCACTTGGGACACCACAACAATTCAGGTGGGTTTGTCAATTAAAGACTGAAGTAGAAACCTTTAAGCAGAAGGAGGAAGTCAGCTTTATGCCCAACCATGTCTGATTGTAGCTGGCAAGAGGCCATGTGAGGTGGTCCTGCTAGTGGACAGTCAATTTGATGTTCTTGTATAAGTCACAGTATCAACTGCCTGGATCTCTTTGTAAATTGCTCGATGTAAAATTGAGTTTCTGTGACTTTCTTCTTTTCCTCTGAATGGCAAATTAGGAGACTTAGTATCTTGGAAACTGCTTTAAATGTTCCAAACAAAGTTATCAAATAGCACATACTCACTAAAAATGTATTAAATGGTGACATATTGGTATATAACACACAGGAACTAATAAATACAACAGTCAATTTTACAAGATAACTGGTAATTTATGCCAGAATATTAGAAATCAAAATTAAATCCTTTCATTCTGGATATTACATTTAAACAATACTCAGAAAATAATGGAAAAAAATGCCTCCAAATGATTCATCAAAAGATGAAACATGATAACATTTTTATGATAGTTAAAGAACTAAAAACTTCTCTGTTCTCCCCAGATAATTACAACAAAGAAACACCAAGCCAAAGTGGTGTTAAAGGTTTCAAATGACTTGCAAACTGGCAAAGGCCTGAAAATTTAATGTCAAGGCAAACAGAAATGTTGTGCTGATTTCTTTTCTTTTTAAAGATGCCCAGGAGTGAATTCTTGGATTCTCAATCACACAGAACTCCATGAGAATTACCAGTGTTTCCTTGAGACTGTGGCTGGGGAATGAGGGCAGTCTTTTAGCCCTTCATTATTATATACATGCATTGCATTTAGCAGTCATCTTTTCCCACCATGTGTGCAGAGAGTGTCAAATAAGGGGGCATGGCCATTCATAAAATCATGGTCTAGGAAGACCTGGAAGAGATCATTGAGATGGGCAGCAGTCTGTGAGTGTTTAAGAGCATGGGTGCCTCTTGTTGTTTATTTAACAAACACTTGCAGAGCCTTTAACTTGTACCAGGCACTATTTGAAGCACTCTCAATGCCCTTATAAGAAGTCCTCATATTACCGAGGCACAGAGATTAGGGAACTTGCCTATGGTAACACATCCAGCTTGCAGTGGGGCTGGGAATTGAGCTCTGGCTCTAGAGGCCATGCTCAGGTTGGCTGTGATCTGCTGCCTCACCTGGTGTTCTTGAATCTGGGCCTCTTTTAATCTTCTGTGTCCTCGTCTGTCACTGGGGAATAGTAATAGTAGTCATATCATAGAGCTGTCGGGAGAATTCAATGAAGTAAGACCAAAGGAGCATTTCTCACAGGTCCGAAATACAGTACATGCTTAATATATATGTGTTTTTAGTTAAATAATAGGTCCAGTTCTTCAATTTTGAACACAGAAGAATCAGCCTTCAGAGAGTAAATGACTTGCCCAAAGTCACTATGTCAGCAGGTACTGCAGCTGCGAGAAAAATGCATGACACCCAGTTCTCAGCCCAGGCTCTTTCCAAGGACCACATCATGCTGCCCCGAGTGACTCACTTGCTTCCTAATTTGTTTGGGTCTTTCCCAATCTTAGCACTGACAGTCCTGCGTCACCAGAGACCTTTCAAGGACCCTCAGAAATTGATCATTCCACTTTTTTATGTAATTGTACTTAGAAGTGGACAAGAGACTTGCCTCATTCTCTGACATCTGACTGCTTGGTAAAACATTTCCTGGGCTCGAAGGGCACAGACAACTTTAATGCCTTTGCATACACTGTAAGTGAGAAAAGCTCTATATAGACTAATAGCATGCGTATCTTTTTATTACCTTGAAAAACTGGAGTTGGCTGATTTTGTCATTGCTTTTGTCAAGTGTTCTTGTGTTTTGTTGACACACAAACAAGACACTGTAGAAGGTAGAGCATCACAGTGATGTTTTAATGTATACCACTTTACATCGTTAAAACACTTTCACTCCCATTGTGTCTTCTGGCTTTGTGCAGTCTTTGCAATGTTCTGTCTCCATTTTGTAGGTAAGAAACTGGGGCTCAGATGGTTACGACTTGCTTAAAGTGATAAACCTCAGCCTTTTATTCAAAGCCTAATATTATTTTTGCTGCCCTGCATTGGTAGAATTGTATAGTAATGAATAATTCTTCTCACTCAAGCAGAGGCAGGAGAAGAGGAAGGCAAAATTTAGGGAGTTACCAAAACACTCAAAATAAATAATCAAGATAAATTATATTATAGAATAATGTTTGAATAAATCAGAATGTATGTAAAGACATGATGTACAAAGTATTAACATTTTTAAAAGACAGAATTAAACATCCATATGAAAAATAAATGAATCTAGACTCAGATATTACATCCTTTCCAGAAATTAACTCAAAATGGATCATAGACCTATATGTAAAAGACAAAACTAGAAAACTCCTAGAATAGCACATCAGAAAACCTAGATCAGCAGTTCTCAGCCTGTTGGTTGCTACCCCTTTGGCGGTTGAACCACCATTTCACAGGGGTCGCCTAAGACCATCCTGCATATCAGATATTTACATTATGATTCATAGCAGTAACGACATTACAGTTACGAAGTAGCAACAGAAATAATTTTATGATTGGGTCACAACATGAGGAACTGTATTTAAAGGGCCAGAAGATTGAGAACCACTGACCTAGATGATCTTGGATATGGTGATGCCTTTTTAGATACTGTGCCAAAGACATAATCCATGAAAGAAATAATTGATAAGTTGGATTTCAATAAAATTGAAAACCACAAAAGACAATATCAAGAGAATTAGAAGATAAGCCATAGACTGGGAGGAAATATTTGCAGAAGACATATCTGATAAAGGATTGTATACAAACAACTCTTAAAACTCAACAATAAGTAAAACAAGCAACCCGATTAAAAAGTAAACCAAAAACCTTAACAGATATTTAACCAAAGAAGATATACAGATGGCAAATAAACATATGAAGTGATGCTTCATGTTATATGCCATCAGAGAAATCCAGATTAAAATAACAATTCACTACACACCTATTAGAATGGTTGAAATTCATAACTGAAACAACGCCAAATGCTCTTGAAGATGTGGAGCAACGTGAACTCTCATGCATTGCTGGTAGGAATGCAATACATACAGCCATGTTGGAAGACAGTTTGGCAGTTTCTTGCAGGGCAGCAATCCTATTTTTTGGTATGTATTTGACTATGCATGTATTTGGTATGTATTTGGTATGCAGAGAATTTGAGCACTGATGCCCACATAAAACTTGCACGTTGATATTTATAGCAGCTTTATTTATCGTTGTTGAAACTTGGAGGCAACTAAAATGTCCTTAGTAAGTGAATGGATCATAAACTGTGGTACATCCCGACAATGGAATTTTATCCAGTGCCTAAAAGAAGTGAGCTATCAAGCCATGAAAAGACAGAAAGGAACCTTATTTGTATATTACTAAATGAAAAGCCAATCTGAAAGGCTACAGACTGTATGATTCCAACTGTAGGATATTCTGAAAAAGGCAAAAAATAAAAAAAGATCATTGCTTGTTTGGTATGGGGTTTCGGGAGAGATAAATAAACAGAACACAGATTATTTTTAAGTCAGGGAAAATACCCTATGATATTATGATGATTATGATAAGACATTATACATTTGTCTAAACCCAAAGAATGTACCAAATTAGTGAACCCTAAGGTAAACTATGGACTTTGGTGATGATGATTGGTCAATGTAGGTTCATCTTTTTTGTGTGTGTCTGTGTGTTTTTTAAAGTACCAATGGGTGAGTGATGGTGATAATGGGGGAGGCTATGCATGTTGCATGTGGAGGAGGATGGGCATATAGAAAATCGCTGTACCTCCCTCTCAATTTTGTTGTAAACCTTAAACTTCTCTAAAAAAAGTATTTAATGAGACAGGATTCAATCCTGTGCCTGACCACCCCGCCTCACTCACCCCTCTCACCATGATCCTATCTTGCACACAAGCTCTTTTCCTGGCAAGAAGGAGAAAAATCAACTGCCTTAGCGCACTGGAACAGAAAGTCAATTAATTAATTCTGTTTCTTCAGGGTTCAACACACCTGTCTCATTCGTTTTGATTTTCATTTATTACCTAACTTGTTACCTTTTTGGAGTATTTTTCTTTCTGCCTGTACTTTTTATAGCACATATAAGAACCCATTTTACTTCTGAGTCATAAGTGGGTAATTCTCCAGCCTGGATCTTCTAGGAAAATGTGTTGTCTGTCCTAACTTGGTGTTTCCCCATAAGCACAGCTCACCCAGCCTGGGTAGGCCTGTGTTCAGGGTCCTAGTGACCGTTAGTACTGGTGAAGGAGACCACGGTGCAGGGGTGTGGCTGAGTCTCTCAGAAGCATGACCTGTGGCTGGGCTGAAAAGACAGCATTTATAGAGCCAGGGATCCGGGGGGACTTGGAGGGTCATCACTAAGGTGGTGGCAGCAGCTCTGCTGGATGCAGGTTCTTGCAGATGTTTATGATTTGGGGCTGCCTTACAAAGGGCCCTTCTGCTCCTAAAGGAAGTAGTGTGCTCACCGGCAGGGACTGGCCGACTGTTCTCTATTAGAGAACATCTGTGGCGAGTATTTGAAGTAAACTCTGGAAAAAGTGTACACATTTCTGCCCTGGTATGGCATTTGCATCACATGGGCTCCTCAGCAAGTATGTTTTTAAGAAAATCTCAAGCTAGCTGCTTGATTTCTTCCTTACCAGCCAGCATTCTTGGGCTTGAAGGGCTACCTATACCCAGCCACTTCCCCCAGCCCTTAAGGAATCAAAAGCCACGGCATCAACCTCACGCGTTAAAATGAACAAAAGGTAATGAGATTGTCAGTGCGCAATGGTTAATGCAGGTTTATTGTCCATGATGCAGAGTTGGGAGACAAGTGTGGACATACTTATAACTAAATACAAAAACAAAACAGCAGTCAGGTTAGCATTATTTTGTTGATTATACGATTAATGAAAATAAAGCAGAAATGAAAATAGGGGCATAGATTTTCACCTAAGAAGAAAAACAGATGCTTCATTCCCAAAACACCAAAAAAGGAAAATACCAGTATGGATTACTTTTTAAGGAGAAAAAAAACCCCAACAAAAATAAATAAAAGGCACACACATACACACACAATCCTGCTGCACTGAACAAGGACAATGATTCTCCACACTTGCATAAGAGTATTGAATAATGTAGAAAGGCATATCTTATAGTCTATTTGAATGCTTACTGTACTCATAACAGAAATACTTATCAACCAGGACCAACTCTGTAATCAGGCATAGCTGTGAAAGGAACTATTCCACAGGAGTAAATATTTTAGGAAGTGGGCATTTTTATGGTACCCAAATAATACATTGATCCTTTGTCATTATGTAGGGGGGACCACCTCATGAGACTCTTTATCAACTACAATCAGCTATTACTTTGTGTTTTTACATAGTGATGCCTCCAGGGTCTGTTTATATGTGCAGAATTATTTACCTTTGTGCTAAGTGCCCCAAAACGATTTTGGTTTTAATATACACTTTTTTTTGACAACTATCACCATTGTCAACATTCCATCACAGTTAGTTGGATGTCTCCACAGGTCTTACTAGCAGTCCCAAATATCTCGTCTGATTTATTATTTTCATCTACTCTAGGCCACAAAGCCTTTTAGATTTCTTTCTGCAGTGAGGGCATTTTTTTGTAGATAATATTCATAAGCGTTAGGCCTTCATAAGAGTTTAAACTCATGAGGATTTCCCCCCCTTACAGACTATTTTCTCACTGTGTTCCAGATAGCTAAGACTACTAGAGGACTGAGTTTCAAATAAGTGGTTTTGACATTATTTTTGCATATATCATCTCTCCAAGGTCATTGTAAGCTCCAGGGTGATAGGGACCTCTCTCTTGCAAGTTTCTAAAGTTCTTGCACTAATCAGAATGGAACCTTGTACATAGTTGGAATTTCATGAATAGGTGTTAAATGGATTTCTAAGCCTCATTTTTTTTCACTTATCATACAGTGGATTTGCTTTCCATCAGCATCCCCCTGGGGAACAAGGACTGATATTTATGAACAACAAAAGAGATTCACCATCCTTACATTGTCAGAGTGACAGAGTAAAAGTGGTATCATAGTGTGTTGTACCCTCGTACAGAGTAAGGGTGATGTCATAGTGCGTGTACCCTCGTACAGAGTAAGGGTGATGTCAGTGTGTGTGCTCTATGACAGAGGAAGGGTGGTGTTATGGTGTGTGTACCCTATGGTAGAGGAAGGATGGTGTTATGGTGAGTGTACCCTATGGTAGAGGAAGGATGGTGTTATGGTGAGTGTACCCTATGGTAGAGGAAGGATGGTGTTATGGTGAGTGTACCCTATGGTAGAGGAAGGATGGTGTTATGGTGTGTGTACTCTACGGTAGAGGAAGGATGGTGTGTCATAGTGTGAGTACCCTATAACTGGGTAAGTATGTAGAATCATTCTCTTGTTCTCTCTAATGTTATGTCCATCCTAATTCTTGGTGCTAAGAGTCTTTCATTTTGGAAATGATGATGATAACAGGTGATTCTAAACCTTTTTTTTATTATGGCCTCGGCTAGGTGGCTCAGTCGGTTGGAGGGCTGTTCTGTACACTACAAGATTGTGGGCTTGATTCCTGGTCAGGGCACATACCCAGGTTGCAGGTTCAGTTACCAGTTGGGGTGAATGTGGGAGGCAAATAATCAATGTTTCTATCTCACATCTATATTTCTTTCCCTCCCCTCTCTCTGTCTTTACCTTCCTCTCTCTTTAACATCAATAAAAATATGTCCTCGAGTGAAGATAAAAAATGTTTTACTATGATAAAAATACTACATTGGCAATGCTATGACAATATCTCAACTGAAATGAAACAAAACAATTATATTTGTAAAAATCTGTTGAAAAGCACTGAAGTAGAGCAAAGATTCAATCATAACATTCTGCACATTTATAAATCTGTTTTTTAAAAAAGTGAGACAATCAAACTGAACAAAGTAGAATAGATTGAATATGTAAGTATGCTTATGAAGGATTGGCTTAATTTCTATAAGCATAATTGCTCATGCATGTTTAAAGCAAGTTTATAGAGGGACAGAGTTTACTTTTTATAGTCGATGTCATCAGTCACTTGTATTTTCCAAGTTATCCCCTTAGTTCTTCAGAAAGTCATAACACTGGCCAGAAAATCTGGTATCCGATCCCTGAGAAAAATTCTTAAGTTTCTCTGAACAGTCTTTCTTCATATTCAGTCTCCTCTCATCCTACTTCCCACTCCAGCTACAGTTCAGAAGGTGATAAGAAAGCTATAAAAGTACAAGGACGGAAAGGAGAAAGATGCTATTTTAACTTTTTTGATGTCTGCAAGTACCTTTGGGTAAAACTCTTGTCCAGGTATTTTCCATGCTTCCAAAATGCTATTAATTTGTAACTTGGCTTTGTTACATGTGGCTCAGTGACATTGATGCCTCCCATGGGAAGCTCTTTGTGGACCACCCTCCTCAAAGGTGAGACAGAATACCCAGCAAGGATGGTTCATTTCTCTGCAGTTCTCTCTTCTGTCCTCACAGGAAGAGAACCACGCATATGTCTGAGGATGCATGACAAAAGCCCTCCATCTCCCTCTGTCTTCTCTGCCTTATTGGCTGCAGCTAACTTGGACCCATTCATTGACACCAGCTTCTGCTGGGCCATTGCCACAGCATCTTTTCTCTTTCCCTCCAGAAGCTGGTGAAGGGATAGAGCATGGCAACAAGCAGCTGGGGTGGTGATGGAGCCCATGGCTGCAGTTACAGTCACCACTGTGGAGCGCTTAGGAGCGGTGCCTAGGTCATGACCCCATTCCCTAGTAGTTCAGGGCTGAGTGCTCAGAAAGCGTTTGAAATCTGTTGGAGGAATGGCTGTGTCATCGTGAGGGAACATTTTACTGGGCTGATTTCCCTTTATGGCCTTTCCACCTTTCATTTAGAGAGCTACCCAGTCCTGACATTCACTCATTTATTCATTCAGTGAGTATGTATTCAGTGTTGAATATGTGCTGAGCATTGTTCTAGATCTCAGGAACTTAGCAGAAACTCCTGCCTTTGAAAAACCCATAGTCTGCAGGACCCAGAGAGAAATGAATACGCAACAACACACAATAGGCTAAAAGACCACCAAGGCTTCCACATTGTGCTAAACACATGAGCAGCGCTCTCTCTCTCTCTCTCTCTCTCTCTCTCTCTCTCTCTCTTTCTCCCTCCCCCCTCTCTCCCTCCCTCCGTGTGTATGTGTATGTGTGTGTGTGTGTGTGTGTGTGTGTGTGTGTGTGAGTGTGATGAGTAAATGTGCTGGTAAGGAGTAAGCGAGCAGAGAAGACTTCACTGGGGAGATGCTATTGATTTGGTACAATGGAAGTATAGGACTTGGTGCTGTAGCAAGAAAGATGGGAAGGAAGTGAGGACAAAGGGAACTACATGCATAGAGGCACATTTGTAACTGAATAGATGAGTATGGCTGTAATACTGGGTATAGGTTTGCTTTTGTTACTGGGAGACAATCATGGAAAGGGCACATTTAATAGACCACATAGTTCCACAGGTTCTTATCCCACTAAGGAGAGGTTGTGGATGCAGTATGCCTACTTCACCTCTATTTCCTACTCCTCACCTAAAGCATTGAAGGAGCAGAAAAAAAGGGGTCGGAGGGGATTTTCATGGGTTGTAAGAGCCAGGCACTGAGCTAGCTCCTCTATCTGTTCTTCCTTAATCCTCACAACAAACCCGAGAATTAGGAAATATCTGCATTGGACAAATGTGAAAACTGATCTTGACCAAAGCCACACAATCACTGCAATAGTCTTAGAATTCTACTCAGATCTGTGTAGATTAAAAAAAAAAATCTTTCTGGATTGTGGCTACTTTCAAAAAATGATTCACAGGCCTCTTATATTAATGCAATAAAAATTGGATTAATGTTATGGACTTTGTGAAAAATGTGGGCTTTATCCTGGAAGTGACAAAATGCTATTCAACCACCGGGAGCAGGAGCCTGGGAGTTTCAGTGGGACTACCAAGGGCTGCCGTCTGAGGGCCCCTGGCAGGGAGCAGACCCCAAGAAGCAGGAGAGAAGTGAGCAGCAGATAGCCAGTTGTGAGCCCTGGAGAGGCATTCCAAAATCAGGGGATTTGCATAGTAAAATTGGAAGCATATTTGCATTCAGGAATCAAACGCACACATGCATTACCACTGTCTAAGAAATAGGCTGACTCAGACCATACGACTAAATAAAAGAATAATGTTTACTCAGAACTAATGTACTTGTTTAAAAAGTTAATGTTTTAAGCTTTTTGCCTTCTAGCAAAACATCACTAATCTAATTAGAGCTCTCCAACCCAACTTGGCCTGCAGTGCGCTGACTGCTCACCAGACAGGATGGACCCCGGCCCTTTCTCCTTACCCCCTCAGCTAAAAAAAGCTCAGCTCTACCCTCCTTCCCATCGCCGAATGAATGTACCCTTCTCCTTTCTAAGCCAGCCCACTAGGCACACTTCAACACTTTGCACTCCCTAGAATCCCGGGAAGCAAGTTTATTCAGGGGATATAGGTCTCCCCTCAAGGACGTTCTTAGACAAGGTGTAGTGAATAGCATGTCTCATTACAAAGGGAAAGAGATTTTAGCAGGAAGGGGGGGTTATGATGTCAAGGCTGTTTGGGGAGGGGGGTCTTTAAGGCTTCTCACTTCAGATTTCAGCAAGTTTGCTCATGGAACCCTTCCCCCCATTCTCAAGTTGCAGCTGGCTAATTGTTACTGTCCATGGGACTGGAGGTTGGTGGGCTGGAGAGGTTATAGATGGGGAAGTTTAAGACTGAGGTGAAATTAATTAGATATAATCTATTCTAAACCTAGTTTGCTATTGATCAGTCAAGTCTCAAGAAAGAGTGGGCCCACCGCTGTTATAAAAAAATCATGAAAAAATATAAATGCAAGTTTGGAAAGTTTTCCTGCAATTTACATAGACTGGGGATTCGTCTGGCTGCAGCAGTGTCTGGGATGCTGGTTGGGAACATGGATGTGTGGAGCCCTGTGTCATACCTGCCCAATTTCCATAGCTGCTGAGTTGGGGATGATGAAGGAATGGAGTAGTACTGGCATTGAGGGCAGTGATGATGCAAATGTGAATTACAGTGCTCTCACTTTCAGAGCAGTCCCCTATCTACTCTTGTCTCCTATTTACATGACTCACGAGGGTAGTTAGTGCAGGTGTTGGTATTCCCAGTTCGCAAAGGAGTCATCTGACACATCTAGTGGTTAAGTAGTTTGCACAGATATTTCACATCAAAGGTGGGATTAAAAGTTTAGCAAGCAGAGTTTTCAAAGCCCTGACTGGTTGGGCTACTCAGGTGAGGAATCTATAAGCTTCCTCCTCTCTCACTGATGAGTTTCTAGAAGTGAGATGGAGGGAGGCAAGGTCATGACCACCTTTCCCTCATCTCAGCCCACCTCCAAGCCTTTGAAAGGTTGAAGCCTGTGAATTTGGTGTCTCTGGACAAGATCCATGGGACCTGAGGAGGTGCATTTTCACCTTTGGACCTTAGGACTCAGTGTACCACCCTTGGTCCCTCTGTTAGGACTGAGTAGCCTTATTCCTGGTACACCCTCCAAGAGAAACTTGACACCTGTGATTGCAGATGTGTAGGGTACCTTTGTGTCTACTGATCTCACTTTCTGCCAAAGGTCTTCAGGATCTGAATCTGACAACAAGTTCTGTTGGGTGAAACTTAATAACCCTGATGAGTAAGAGTTCTTCAGTGGTGAAAACAGCAATTTTAGAAATAAACAAACAAGCCCTGGCTGGTGGCTCAATTGGTTGGAGCATGGTCCCATACATCAAAAGGTTGCAGGTTTGCTTTCTGGTCAGGACACATACCTAGGTTGCAGGTTCCATGCCTGGTTGGGGTGTGTATGGGTGGTAACCGATCAATAATGTTTTTCCCTCACATCTCTCTCTCTCTCTCTCTCTCTATCTCAGCAAATAAACAAATAAACCCAGTTTGTTTGTTAGTCACAACAAATATGATAGAGGGACACCAGTTTGTTTTTTTCACTTATACTCAGACATATTAATGTTGAATGAATTTTTGGACATATTCTGATTTAGTTCATTTCTTCATGGTTTATTTGAGCCAAATCCTGTTGTGTCTTCCCCCGAGAATAAAGCCATGATCCTGTTTCCCACTTGACTTATTAATTGCACTCCGCCTGAACATAGCAGCTAGCATTGCTATTATCTCATGGATCACATGCCACGTTGCACAATGCTTTCATTGTAGCTCAGAGTTCAGCCATCACCCAGTTGCTGTATAGGGGAGATTATATCAAAAGTAATGTTTACAGTGTATTAACAGCCTCATAAAGATAAACATCGGAAATTCATTTGAGAAGCTAAATCATTGTGTCAGTTATTAAGTTTCCATAAATGGTTTCCTTGTGTATGTGTCTGTGCTTTGGTGGGCCTATATTTGCCAAGACTCTCAGCAGACCTTATCTCTAACACATTCATGTAAGAGTATGGGCTTGACCCGTGGACACAGAACGTTGATTCCATTGGCCACTGCCCCATCTTTCCATTGGTTCCATGGACAGAGACACAAGGAAAGAAGTCTCTTCCAATTTAGAAACTAAGCATTTTATTCAAACCTACTCCCTGATGATGTGTCTGAAGTGTCTTGTTCTGTCTGTGCTTATCCTCTCCAGGAATGGAGTTTGTGAGGCAACTATTGGAATCACTATTTGTGCTCATATTTATGAATCAAGAGGACAAGAAAGGTGATGCAGGGCACTCAAAAGGCCCAGATTTCCCTGAGGGAGGGGTTATGAGTGTGGCCTTGGAGGCAGAGAGACTTCAGGTTCGGCACCAATTCCATTGCTGGCTAAGTGTATAACCTTGGATAAGTTATTTAACCTCTCAGAGCTTCAATTACCTGATATTTCAAATGGGGACCATGAGAATAACTATCTCATAGGGTATTTATGAAGAGTAAATAAGTGCACATAAAGCACCCAGTGGTCAATACAAGCAAATGATCAATGAAGGTTAATTGGTATTATTCCACTTACCACTCTGGAGGACCACCTGCAGGATTGTTATAGAAAATAAATACGATCATGTCAGCAAAAGCCCTTAGCATGGTCTTCGGTCTGCCCTCAAAATTTTCTGGTATGGCAAGGGGGAAAATCTGTACTTATACAAAATTCATGGATTTTAATTAGTGAATAAAAAACACTCTCTTTCCAGTTCCCATCAGGATGCAGGTGTGTGGTTCTCTTTTACACACCCTTCTCATTTCTATTTGCCATCCCTTTGTTCTGACACAGGCTGGGTAGATGGGCATATTTCCAAAGCTGAAATGTCTCGATTTGGTCAAGAGTCAAAACTTTGTAGTTTATCTTCTGATCACCCAGGTTATCCCAGGAGGCTAGAGACCACCCTGAGACTTCCATTTTGGCACACAAAGTAAACGATCATCTTTGGTGGATGAGCACCCAGGTAGCAGGAATATATGCCTATTGATGCATAAATATATCAGCAGGCAGAAAGCCAGAGCTCTGAGCTAGTGGTGAGTCAATCTGAGCTCCAAAGACCAACAGGACTGAGAGTTACTTGTCATGCAGAATCATGAGGCCCTTAAGTTGTAGTTTGAAAGGATTTTAGATCTAAGCACTTCTTAGCAGGTAATAATGCTGCCATCTGAAGTTATCATAGTATTAAGTTCTTTTTAAAAAATATATATTTTATTGATTTTTTACAGAGAGGAAGGGAGAGGTATAGAGAGTTAGAAACATTGATCAGCTGCCTCCTGCATACCCCCCACTGGGGATGTGCCCACAACCAAGGTACATGCCCTTGACTGGAATTGAACCCGGGACCCTTGAGTCCACAGGCCGACGCTCTATCCACTGAGCCAAACCAGTCAGGGCAGCATTAAGTTCTTTACAGAGCGCATTCACATAAACTATCACAACCATTCTGTGATGAATGCAATGCAAAGATTCTCATCCTCACTTTAACTTGAGAAGGAAATACTCTTCAGAAACCCTAAGTCAGTGGTTCCCAACCTTTTTTGGCCATGATTCACCTAAGCATCTCTAAAATCCTGATACCCGCCCCCCTCCATGACATATAATTATTATTGTTCAAAATAATGAGCTATTCACATGGGGGAAGACTAAAAGGCCATTAACTTGGTCTAAACAGGCTTCTGAAAAAACATGTCATCCATGAAAGAGAAAAATAAAAGAACTGAGGGAGAAATCACTAAGAAATTGTTAAAAAAAATAATAATATGCAGTGATATGAAAAACTAGCAAATAAAGTTTCCAAACATAGAACAGAGAACTGAAATGCATAAATATGTCACAATATATATTTATATACTGTATATGAGACCTCTAGAACCATAAGAAATGCAAAAATAAATCACTGTTAACTCATTCTCGAATTGTTATTAAAAACCAAATTGCCCCCCTGTGGGCATGTGCCCCACATTGGAAACCACTGCCCTAAGTGCTTCCAAGTATACAGAGTTGGTGACAGCCTGGAACATGAAAAGGCGCTATGGCAGCACTGGAGAAATAGCAGAGGTGAAAGAAGGAGCCCCCAGGAGAGAGCCCTCCACAATGGTTAACAGTCAAAGAGGACCTGCCCCTCCTTTCTGGGGTGGGCTTCCTTTAAAGTGAGTTACCTTTGTGGTCCCTTGGATCCTACAAGCTGTGCTGATGTCTACTGAGTCACAGCCCATCTTGCCTTCCTCGGGCATCCTCAGTTAGCTTGTGGTTTCCATTTCTGATGGGAAATCTTCCCTGTGGCTAGTTGCCTACCAGCTGCCAGTAGTATTGCTTCTCTATGAAAAGGTTCTCACGCTTTTGTGTGCACCAGACTTATCTGCAACACTCATTAAAAATGAACTGTGGATCCAGTTGTGAAATCCTTATTTAAGAGGTAAATAAGGATGGGAGGCCTGGGGAGGGAGGGGGTAGCTGATCGGTGATTCTCTCTCATCATTGGTGTTTCTATCTCTCTCTCCCTCTCCCTTCCTCTCTGAAATTAATAAAAATGTATTTAAAAAAAACTAGGGAAAAAGACTCTGGATGGGAGTGTGTGTGTGTGTGCATGTGTGTGTATTGTGGATTTACTGGTGTATTGGAACTGGCTTGAAAAAACTTATTAAGTGCATCTTTTCCCACCACTACATTCAATGGCTTAGTATCTTGAAATGAACTATGGTGGGAATTTTTGGCTCATGGAAATTGGCAGGTACTACAAATCAGCTCCCTTTCTTCCACCCAGAGCTGGTTGTTAAACATTTACTAGCACACTACTGAGTTGTTCCATTGAGTTCCAACCTTATATTTAGTTCTCAGATAATTCAAAATAGGGCCTATAAGTTATAAATGGGATTTTTGGGCATAAAGATCATGACTGACAACCTTGATTGCTTCATTCTGTTTTTCCTCCTGAAATAGAAAAAAAAATGCAATTTTTGCTTTCCCTTCGCAGGAAGACTTAATTATATAATTTTATATAACTAGCAAGTGGTGTGGCTCATTCAATAGTAAGAACCATTGAGCACCTACCAGCTCTGTTTTACTGAATAAAATAAAGTCCTACTCTTTTGGGAAATGCACAACATTTTAATTCTTTGGAAATTTTATGGAATTGAAGGCAATTCCATGTAAGAGAAGCAAAGTGAGGAGAAAGAGAGAAGTAAAAAGTTTATACTTAATTTGAAGCTTAATAGGAAACCCTCAAACAGAGAGGTCATGTTCAGATTTATGTTTCAAGAAAATCACTCTGGTTGCTGTGTGAGAACTTACTGCAGAGGGAAAAAGGGAAATCTGGGCTTTGAAACGCATCTTTTTCTTAAATTCTTCAAAGAAGAACTTTCTGAAATTCCCTTTGGCCCCTTTTACATAAAGTTCTTCCTTACAATGGTGGGGATCCAGATCTTTGAGGCAAATATTGGGGCAGAATTGCATCACTGGAGAATTGATAAAATCACCTCCAAAGCTATATGTTATAAGAACTTATATTTATAAAGCATTTTCTATTTTTTAAGACATCTTCCTGCTTTGACCATTAGGCCCATACTCTGAATTTTAGGTTAAAAGAACTTCACCCAGCATTATCCAACAGAATTTTCTACAATGAGAAAAATATTCCCTATTTTCATTTTCCAGTATGGTAGCTATTCTCCACATGTGGCCATTTCAAATATGGTTAGTGTGACTGAGGAGTTAGATTGTTAGCTTTGCTTAGCTTTCATTAATTTAAGTTTAAATCAAGCAGCTCCATGCAGAGAATAGCTACCCTATTGGAGAGTGCGTATGTCTCTGGCCATGCAGGTGATCTCTCTTTGCCCAATATCTAATCTAATAAAAGAGTAATATGCAAATTGACCCTCACTCCATTATACCTAAGCCACACCCACCATCCAAGCCATGCCCACCAGCCAATCAGAGTGGATGTATGCAAATTAACCCATCCAAGATGGCAGCAGGCAGCCATGGAGTTAGAGCAAACAGGAGGCTTCCATTATACCAGTGATAGAGGAAACTGCCTGCCTAGGCCAGACTCCACTCAAGGCAACAAAGTTTCAATTATAGAAGCTATGGAGCTGAAGCAAACATGAGGCTTCCTTGCTTGCCTAGGCCTCCACTCAAGGCAACAATATTTCAATTATAGAAGATAAATAAACCCCAGAAACCTGATTCCAGCCAGCCTCGCTGGGACATTGGGTCAATAGGAGCTGTGGGCAGCCTGAAAATGGCTCTCAGCCCCTCACCCAGGCTGGCCAGGCACGCCAGCAGGTGGACATCTCCTGAGGGGTCCCAGACTGCAAGAGGGCACAGGCTGGGCTGAGGGACCCCCCCCACTCCCCCTGAGTGCACCAATTTTTGTGTACCGGGCCCCAAATTTGGTAATAATACTGACCTGTTAGAGAGGAGAGGAATAAATCTTACACATTAAAGACATAAAGCTTGGTATCTAGCAGCTCACAGAAACACAGTGAAGCTAGGTTCAGAGTTCATTGGAGCATGATTGAACTGGCTCATGAGAGCCACCTGTGTGCATCTCTTCCCAAATCTGAGTTCATCAACATCACACTTTGTCATGGTGGGAATATCTACACCATGAAAATCAGCAACCTCCACATATTGGGGCTCACCACCATTACCCTTTTCCCAAGAGTCAGTTGTTAAAATTTTATCAACATACCACTGTTGGATGCTTTTACAAAGTATATTTATTTATAGTCACTAGGACTTTCTTTCACTTATCTTTATACTTTGCCTTATTGCTACAGTATTCTGTTCCTCCCCTTCCCTGGATTCCTCAGCCTCCTTTGTTTCTGGCTTTCTGCTGTCTGGGAGAAGCTTCTGCTCAAGGAAGACTGCGCGGCCTTCTTCTTTCTCTTTGCCCTTTTCCTTTCATACAACCTGTAAAATCTTATAGTCCTGTCAGTTTGCCTACTCTTTTTTTCCTGTGGAGAAAGCCACCAAACTAGATGTAAAATTTAGCCGCAAGAACATTTTCAGAATAAAACCTATATGCACTGGGTTTCTATACCTCCACACCCTTATCTTAGGCAGCTACTCTCTCTTTCGTCCTCAGCTTTTACATTCACCAGCACACTGTTTTGTAAAATGTTGCAAATTACATTCCTGCTTACCTTGTGTCTTGCCATTTCAGTACTTTTAACTGGTGTTCCATCTGCAAACTAGATTTAAAAGATTATGTATTCATATTATTGTGGCTTTCTTTTCTCAGCAATATGGTTTCAAGATAACACTCCTAAAATAGAAGTCCCTAAATCCCATGTCAGCCCCAGACTTAGTAAAACTTCTGCAGATCGTTTATCAGTTAAAAAGCTTAAATTAAAGATGATCCTGAATGAGGACCTTTTGCCTTCAAAAGTGCTCAGAACTTGTTTTGACTTGTGAGCACTGATCTCTGCCAACAGGTTAACCCTGATTAACTACCCCAGGTGTGATCCCATCTGGGTGAACCCTAAGAAAGGTTACTCCATTGGTTTTCAAAACACTTTTATTTTTTATGGCATTAGAATCCCTTCTTCAAAGATAATGTACATGGAAATCCAGTTTATAAAATAGGTAAATGCTGGATTTTTCTGGTTTTGGTGTGGGCAGCAAGTCCACCCAGAGGAGGCGCCTCAAACAGAATGGTTTGAAAAACATTGATGAACTTGATTGATTTTTTTTAAAGGCAGTTCTATTCTTCTCCAATATTACACATCCATTCCGTTGGTGGGCAGTCTTTCTAAACTGTACTCTCTTTTCTCTTTTAAAAAATTGTAAATCTTGGTTTCCTATGCCAATAATTTATATAACAATCCAGATCAAACCGGACTTAGGAATGTCTTTTCTGTCATGGATAACTTCTTAAGCTCTGCAATTTTGTAGTGAAAGCCATCAAAATTAGCATAATGTTGTTTGTACCTTTATAATGTCCCCTTTGACTAGTACTTTCTTACCAGTATATGGAAATCAGTGATGTGATAAGCTACATGACTTCATATTGATAATCACTTATTGATATAAATGCAAAATTCATATTTTAAAAGGACTTCAATTCTCAGGGACTTCAGGATAAAACATCAGCAATTTCAAGTGGATTGAGATTTAAATCTTAAAAGTTTGCAACGTATTTTGGAAGATCTGGATGCATATCTACTTGTCTTTCTTCTCCTTCCATATGTTGATACTACAGTTTTATTGCCATGAATGAGGAATAGCCTCAGTGGAAAATTGGTCATGCCATCCAATTATCAGCAGAAAAAATGGATTAATAATAACAATGCTGAAATCAAAAGGATTACTGTATTTTCTCAAATTAAATTATTTCACTTCCAGTAAACAGATAGTTCAAGTTAATTCATATGGTCACTTTACCAGAGCCATTTTATCCATTGGCTTCTTTGGATTCAGAGCTAGGGACTATGAGCTTTGCAAGGGCTTGCTAAGTTGTTTAATTATAGGTGATAAGCATAACAAAAATCCAAAGATAGTTGCAGAGACATTTATTTTAACATCTTAGCCCATTAAATATTTTCTCAAAATATAAAAAGAGAACTGCTAAAGACACATAAAAAGAAAGAAAGCTGCTAAACAAAAATGGTGAACTGTTGAATCATGTCTCCTAAAGTGAAGATTGTGTTAACTAGTTTAATGCCACCTTCTACATTATATGTCAATATAACATTTAAAACAAAAATGAATTATTTATTCTTCATAAAACTCAAGATTTAAAAATGTACAAAATTCTTTGAGACAGTTCACAGCATAATAATATATTTAAAGCAGAGTATTTAATATAATATGTTTCTTATGAAATCATATAGGGCCTCAATAGGAAAGACCTAGAAATGTATTTTTAAAAATATCTCTAGCTCCGCCAGTGTGGTGCAGTGTTTGGTTGTTGTCCCATGAACCAGGAGATAAGGATTTGATTTCTGGTCAGGGCACATGCCCAGGTTTCAGGCTCCATCCCCAGTAGGGGGCATGCAGGAGGCAGCCGATCAATGATTCTCTCTCATCACTGATGTTTCTATCTCTCTCCCCTTCTCCCTTCTTCTCTCTGAAATCAATAAAAAAATATTTCAAAAAAAAGGTTGAAATTAAAAAAATAACAAAGAAACAAAAATGAAAAAGACCTCTTATCTTAGCAACTAATTTGCGTTGGCAGGTCTGTAGACCTACAAAGATCACTAAAAAGTACTAACAAAACAAGTTTGTATATTTGCACATGCATGATTTTTTTCTAAGGAGAAGGTCTCTAACTTTCCTAATCTCCTTAAAGGAATTCATGTACCAAATAAAACACAATGGAAGCCCTGCCCTTAAATCTTTCCTTGGATCAACCCAGACTTTCAAAGATTATATTTTTATTATATTATCTTCAGCTTTGCCTTCCCCTGCCGTATTCACTTACCTCTTTCTTGCCTAAGAATAAACCAAGCTGAGCTGTCTTTCAATTTTGAACTCAAAGTTTGGCTGAGGTTTTGAGAAAGAGACTTTTGAAGTCTTTATAGCTGCTTGGAATGCTGAAGACATTATTTATCACATAATTGAGAACCTTCCTAAGAAGACGCATTTGAGAAAATTCCTTCAGAGATCATCTTTAGAAAAGACTTAGCTACTCCCAAGAAACTAACAATTTTTTTTTTCCTGAAAGAAAGTCTGGAATAAACTCTGAATGTCAAAAACCATGTGAGGATGTGTGCTACCTGCCTAGGCATGCCTGCGCCTGTCCCCCCCTCCCTGCCCCACCCCGCTCATACTTCTCTTTTTATTCTTCGTTATATTTTTATTAATGCATACAGCATTGGTGTAAGCCTCCTCAAAAGAGAGTGAAGGGGAAAATAAGTAAATACCCAACTTGCCACTGGGGAAATTAAAGTTCAGGTTAGCAGCTACCCCACAGTAACAGAGCCTATCCCCAGGTGAGTACTCGAACCCAGAGCTCTCACATACCAGACAGGTGATTTTGGTGGTTTGCTACATAGATGGCTCAAAATACTCATTACTGAGAAGAGCACAACTTGAATATAGATCTACTTCCCCTCCCCTCCCCTCCCCTCTATTCCTTCCTACATTTTGAAACTATGCCCTCTTTAGCTCTTTGGAAATATTGCCTTCTTACTCTAGGCAACATGCGGTGACTATGAAATCTGTCTTTTCTGTTTATAACAGTATTTAGGAAACTTTGGGGAAAAGCAGACTGAGACAAAAGCAGGGGCAGGAAAACTCTGGTTGCATACCTTCCTGCTCTGTGTCTCCTCTTGCAGAGAGAGAAAGTATTAAGAACATGGATGGTAGAGCCACATGGATTTATTTAGCCCAGCCGTCCACTTGCTACCCATGTGATCTAGGGAAATGACTTAATCTATCCCATAAGGTTGTTATGAAGATTTAGGATTTAATATACATAAAGAACGTACAATATAAAACAATCTCAGTAAGTATTATACATTATAATTAGTGCCAGAATTATGAATAAGTAGTGCAGAAACATTTTTACCTTGTAGGAAGAGACACTTTAGAGAACATAAGACAGTCGCCTCTTTCTCCCATGTAGGCAAAGAATTAGACTCAGTCCTCCATAACGCACTGTATTTTTACCAGAGCAAAATATAGTGGGGCCCTAGCTGGTTTGGCTCAGTGGATAGAGCATTGACCTATGGACTGAAGGGTCCTGGGTTTGGTCCTAGTCAAGGGCACATGCCTGGGTTTCCAGCTCAGTTCCCAGTAGGGGCCATCCAGGAGGCAGCTGATCAATGATTCTCTCTCATCAATGATGTTTCTCTCCTTTTCCCTTCCTCGCTGAAATCAATAAAAATATGTTTTAAAAAATATAGTAGATACAGAACACAGGTTTAAAAAAATCCAGATATAAATCAAGACCAGGGACTGAATTTCAAACCATTTCTCTCATACCTGCCCAAATCCATTTTGAGTGACAGCAGAAGGGATGGAGGAAGCTATGGGAAGAAGCAGTCAAAATTGCGTGCACAAGGTTGTTGTTCCAAATTTGGATGTTGGAGTGAAGCCACCTGGAAGATTTAGCCTTATGTGTTTGGGATCCTAGGCAATCTCTCCAGCATTAAAGTTGTGCTTCAGGGAACAGAAAGAAGTAATGATTTTTGTATCTGTAAATAAGGCTGTTGCTATGTGTGAGTGGCAACGTTCCATAGACATTAACTATTTTCACTTTCTTGTGGTCCACCCATGAATTACAAAGCGCAAAAGGGTGTTCCCTTTCCAGTTGAAAATAGCTCTTGGCAGCATTTTCTGACAGTTCTTCAACGCGCCACGGGACCTGTCACCTCAATCATTTTGCTTTCCCTTTCATCCTACCTCTAAAGTGATTTTAAGGAGGGAGGGTAACTGATCAGATGAAGCCGAGGGATATGTTAGCATGTTAATAACAACCTGTCAAAACCTGGAAAAAGCAGATGCAAACACATTAGATGAAGGGTGAGGTGGGCTCTTAAATGTCCATACCTTCATTTACCTTAAAGTCTGCACAAATATCCCTCTACCTTCTCCCATCCTGAGAACAATACTAGTACATTTCTCTCGTCTTTATCACGATTATCATGAAAATCAATAGCAAACCCTCTTTTTAAAGGAAGTTCAAAGCTCACACCCATAAAAATTTACTCTTTTTCTTCTTGACCCCAGAAAGAATTAGTGAAGTTATACCTGGCATTCTTTATTGGGAGAAACATAATCACACAATCAACAAGTATTTTATAGGAATTTCAAGTTACTGAAGCTCAAATCTTCAAGTGAGCTTTGCTGTTGGCACTGGAAATAAATGGAAGTCTTTAGAGATGTACTTAAAATGGACCATATTGGCCCAAGCATTGTTCCAAATGCTTTACTTATATGAATTAATTTAGACTTCCATTACAGTCTCATGAACTATGCTTTCCACCATTTTATAGATAAAAAGACTGATGCACAGAAGAGTTAAAGATATTGCTCATGGTTGTATATATAAGTCAGTGCTAGAGGTAGGATTCAAACCCAGGCAAGTGTCTCCAAATATTCTTCCCACTGTACAACACCACGTCTTGGCAGAAACACGAAGTGCTGGATGGTGGTAAATTCCTGACAGGCAATGATAAGTGAGAATTTCTTAAGGCTTGTTCTCCTTTCATAGATGGACTGGAAAAGAAATATAGAAAGCTAACGTTGGAAGGTACCTTAGAGATCACTCAGGCCCAGGGATATCTCACAGCTCGTTGGTGAGAGATTCATGTCTCAAAATCTGGCTCCCCACCCCTCCTTGTCCAATAGCTCATCTCTGATACCATGGATGACTAATTCAAGTGAGCTTCATTGGGAAATATTCCCCTAATTTTTTTTTACTACCTCTTCTGCTGCTCAAAGTTCTGCATGCTGTTTCATTCCCAATATTTCCTACTTTAGGAGGTAGAAGAAAGATGGGCAAGTGCTTAAGACACCTGACTCTGATATTTGTAGCTGTGTGAAACTAGTCAACATCCTGTCCCTCTGGGACCCTGTATTTTCTCATGTATACATTAGTAATAAACACATGCCCTTTCCCATGTCATTGGGTTTTCTCAAGAATCAACATTTCTAGATCTCTAGATCTTTGCTACTTAAAATATGGTTCACAAGCCAGTGACACAGAATCATGGGTGGTGATTTGGAAATAGAGGATCTCACACTCAACCTCAAATGTACTGAACCGGCATCTACATTTTAATGAGTTCTTCAGGAGATCTGTGTGCACATTAAAGTTTGAGATGCATTTGCAAGTGTTAATGGTATACCCTAAAGCACAGCAGAAGTAGAATGGGTGGTCAGGACTCCACACCCCTGTCCCCACTCACACTGATGCTGCTTTGAAAGGGTACTTCATGTCACCAGTCTCTTACTCTTGACCACTTTGGAAATTTGGAATTTTTTTGTATTTGAAAAAAGTAATTTGCTACATATACTATATCTTTATTAACACCTCCAGTGAGGATTGGGGTAGCTGCCTTAAATAAAACACAGTTTACACTGAATGGGATAAAGATTTTTATTAAAATCCTAAGTATTCTGTTTAATTTGCTTGCTGAGCACTTGGAACATAACATTTGAGTTTCATGCTTTTGAGTGTTAGAGTGGTTGATGAAGAGTGGGGATATGAACTTCTCTGTGCTGACCTCAGTCTGGGAGAGCTCTGCAGTGTGAGTCCTGCCCAGGGCAATAGCTCTATAGTGTGAGTACCACTCAAGGCAACTCTTCCTGGGACTAAGCCTGTGTGGACCATGGCTGGACCAGGGTGGGAGGATGAGAGCCCAGGATGGTGCCACCCTAGGATTTTTGGGGGGTACCATTTGGGATTTCCTGCCTCTGTAAGATCCTATCAACTGCCCCAAACCCAAGGTAGATACATGATTTTTGGGAGAGAGGCAGTGTATTTCTCATTTGGCCTATTATATGAAGCCCAAGCAAAGAGTGGAGTAGGAAGGAGGTGTGGACACTTCTCCACATCACGTAAGAAAATGTACGTTCCCTAAGAAGAAGGGGACTTATCCTGCTCTCATTGGTTGTTATTATCCTACAGAAATCAAATAAGTAACCTACTAAAATAAGCATGTCTCTTATTGAAGGTAGTTATGATGAAAGTATTTCAATCACAGAAACAAATGTTTTTATGGTAAAACCTCTCTATGAATGTGAATGAGCTGCAGCCCCCAAGTGGATCCTTTCCACTCCTTAAACTTCCTCAAATTATGTCTCGAGCGTTCCAGCAGCCAGAACATTTGGGCTGCTTCTCTAACATGGATGCCTTCCTTGTAGCCCTGCTGGGGGAAAAAAGGAAGGAGGAGAAAATCCAATAGCATAAATCCATCACTGATACTTTCAAAAAAGGTCCACCTTTGAAGAGCCTGAAAGGTTTAAGAGATGTAAAAGAATACGTCTCTGGTTCAGAAGAGTTAGCGTGTGATCCAAGCTCTTCCCCCACACCACTGCGTGGAACTGGAACACTCTCCTGCACTTGTCCGGTATCCAGGCATTTGGTGGGCAGGTGGTGCTGGGGAATGAAACAGCCATGGTATGACTTTTCTACCAGAGATATCAACCAGCTCAGGAGCATGTGTATCAGAGCAGGTCTGGTGAGATCGAGGCATGAGCTGCTCTTGTATTATCTCATTTAATCTTCATATAATTGCAGGAGAGCATTGCCCTGATGCTATCATGAGCCCACGGAAGATGATTTATGGTTCCTTTTCAACCTGCCCTCTATCTTCCTTCCAGGATATAAGTGAGATAATCATAGGTTTATAGCAATGAAATGAAACTCCTGAAGCCAATCTATTCCCCTGCCTTCAGGCAGTGGTTCATTTAAATGAGACAATTTTCTCCCTTTGTTTAAAGATCATAAGAGGAGGAATTTCCAAATCACTCAAAGTTACCTATGACAGGGGCTTACAGGTCTTGTAGTGATTAATCTTTTTGTGATCATAAACCCAAATTAATTTCTAAGCATTTAGGTCCTATATTGTGCCCTGTGCTAAGGTAGGTGTGGCAAATGCATGTGTGTGTGTGTGCATGAGTGTGTTTTCAGTTCTGTAAGAAAGCAGAGATAGCTTGCACTTACATTTCTTAATATTTTCTCAGATCAACAAGAGTAATACAATTTCAATCAGAAAAACCCAGCACAAATATATTTTAAAGTTTACATGGTAAATACCAGTAATCTGCTTCAATTTCTGCCAGAAAGAACCATGTGGCTCTACAAGTCACTAGACTTCTGATATTCAACTTCCTCTCCTGTAAACTGAGTGGTACAGGTGATGCTGTCATCATGGTTGCTTTGCAGCCCATGCAATTCAGATTCTGAGCTGTGTAGTGGAGACTGAGGGTGACGGGAGTTCAGGAGAGGAATGATCTGGAGGGACTGGTTTATTGAGGCTCTGGGGAGTGGGAGGAACTGAATTTGGTTCCAGAAGAATGGGAAGCCTTGGCCTGTGGAGAGGGAAAGGCATTTCTGGAAAACAGCTTGAGATAGGAATGGGCATTAGCTGATGTATGGCTGGTGAGGGGCCAGCTGAGGCTGTCTGGAAGAGAAGAGTAAGGCCAAATGACCTAAAATTCCATTTGGATTTGAGGTGTTTGTGTTAAAGGTGGCATCTCATTAACAACAAAGCAAAAGAAAAAGGAGGAAAAGAACCAAGAGACAGGAATTATATGAATAAGGCATCTGTAATATCTATAATATCTCACCTATGAGGCCCTGGCTAGGTGCTTTAACTACATAACCTTCACAATCACCCAGAAAGTAGGGCTTAGTTTCCCCATCCCACATATGATGAAATGAAGTTCAGAAAGATTACAGTATTTACCCCTGAACACCCTGTAAATAAGTGGACTGTGGTCTGGCCAGTATGGCTCAGTGGTTGAGCATTGACTCATGAACCAGGAGGTCTCGGTTTGATTCCTGGTCAGGGCACATGTCTGGGTTGCAGGCTGATCAATGATTCTCTCTCATTGGTGATGTTTCTCTCTCTCTCCCCTTCTCCCTTCCTCTCTGAAATAAATAAAAGCATATTTTTTAATACATTTATTGTTCAGATTGTTACAGTTGTTCCTCTTTTTTCCCCCATAGCTCCCCTCCTCCCAGTTCCCACCCCATCCTCTGTCCCCATTCCCCTCCTCCATCCTCATCCATAGGTGTACGATCCTTGTCCATTCTCTTCCCGCACCCCCAACACCCTTTACCCCCCAAAATTGTCAGTCCACTCCCTTTCTATGCCTCTGATTCTATTCTATTCACCAGTTTATTCTGTTCATCAGAATTCTTATTCACTTGATTTTTAGATTCACTTGTTGATAGATATGTATTTGTTGTTCATAATTTTTTTTATCTTTATTTTTTCTTCATCCTCTTCTCAAAGGATACCTTTCAGTATTTCATATAATACTGGTTGGGTGGTGATGAACTCCTTTAGCTTTTTCTTGTCTGTGAAGCTCTTTGTCTGACCTTCAATTCTGAATGATAGCTTTGCTGGGTAAAGTAATTTTGGCTGTAGGTTCTTGCTGTTCATCACTTTGAATA
>PVJC01003798.1:51767-67811 GCA_004026665.1 Murina feae | reverse complement strand
CATCTCCCTAGAGTGCCTGATGATAATTATCCGCGCGGCTGATTAAAAGTGCAGATTAACAGGTTCATCCCTTAGAGATACTTATCCACCTGTTCTGGGTCAGGCCCTAGGAATCTGTGCTTTTTAACCTACTCTCCCTCCGCCTCCTTGAACAATATGATGCGGGGGAAATAGAGGAAACAAGGAATTAGTCAAATTTCTATTATTCAGAAGTGTTTTTCGAGTTCTCCACCGCCCCTTCTGATTTTAATAGTAACGCATGGTTATTTTAGAAACTCGGAAAATAATGGGAAATTGTTTTTTGTAAATTCTTTTTCACATGCGGATTTCCTTCCAGGTGTTAAATATTGTCAATAATAATAATAATAATAATAATAATAATAATAATAATAGCAGCAATGAGAATTGGGATATACCAAGCATGCTGCTAAAAACTACACACACTACTTTACAACAATATAAAAAGCAGATACTATTATAATTGCTATTATAAATGCAGAAATGGAGGCCCAGAGTTTGTTGCCCTGATCACATAGCTAGAGGCAGAAAAGCAGGATTTGAACACGGGTTTTCTGAATCCAAATCTTGCAATGTTTAACCTCAGTGATACTACATCCCGAGAGCTGGGTAGTATCATACACTACACAAGGCTTTATGGCCTGAACTTCTTTTTTGTAGCCACAATTAATAATAATAATAAATGGCTGCCACCACTGTCCTCTCTTCCTTTCAGACTTTTGCCCATTGTTACTTCAACTGGGCAAACCAGGAATTGTATCTGCTCTTGTTATTCCTCACTTTAAACAGTGGAGGGGCTGTAAATCATAAATTCTGTGATATCTTTGGCTCCCGGGAAGAGGCAGGATAGGCAGAGATCCAGGATACGCTCCACTCCAACATTTCCTATTCAAGAGCGTTTAAATGAACCCCCTAAATGTTCAGGTGAGTTTATACTCATCCTTCAATATCAGCTCCATGTTTTTCAGTGATTAAGGTAAGGGTGAGGGTTCTCTGCATCTTCTCCATTCTTGAGATTGCCTGATGTCTACTCCTACTTACTGACCCCACAGATACCCTCACCTGTAGCCCCGGGAGAGCCATGTTCATTCTCGTCCAAGCCCCCAATCGCTCTGACCAGCCTCACCTCTGTTCTTGGCACATCACACCTTACTGTTTCCTTAGGGAGAGCTTTCCTGACTCTCAGACCTGACCAGGTCTTGTCTCACTGATGTAGACACTCAGAGCTTCATTCTTGTAGCCGTTATTGTAGTGGAAGAGGAATAATTTATAGGCTAATTGGCCACCTGTGTCCCCTTCTAGAGTGTAAGCTCTAGAGCTAGGACCACAAATTGTCTATTACTGTGCCTCCAGCCTGTAGCACAAAGCCTAGCTCAGAGAGAATGAATAAGTTTCCGTCTCTTACCTGTAGTCATGGGACAGGATCAGGGGAGGGAAGGAGAGGGAGGGAGGGAGGGAGGGAGATAGAAAGGGAGAGAATGTGGGAGGGGATGGGGAGTCACTTAGAGCCACAACCTTCAAAAAAGAAATGTTACAGCAGGAGATGGTGGGTTAATCTGCCAGGACCTAATGGTTAGTGATCCTGCAGATTAGCAGCCGATGGTTCACCCCTTGGTAGCCTCACTGTGGGTCATGGGACTTTGTGTCCTGGTTGCTAGAACGTTGGGCTATGAGAAGTTGAGCTATGAGAAGGTGCTGTACCTTAGGCCTGTGACCTCCCACACTGGAATTGATATAAGTCGGGTGGGAGATGAGGCATAAAGGTGACTAAGACTAGGGGGTGGGGCCTTATTATTCATCCCAACTCAGAATAGGAAGCCTCCACTGCATCCCACATGCCCGCCTCCCTTTCGTCATTGTGTAACACACAATAATGGTCACCAGGGGGCGCCATTACTGCATTCGTAATTCAGGGCCTTTAGAAATTTCTATGCAGAATGTTGTTTTAACTTTCGCCCAGGTGTAATAATCTCATTTTCAGGGAAAGAAAAAAAAAATCATTGTTGGATCTCAGTATTAAATCTGTGGCAAGTTGCCTCATCCCAGGAAATTGCACACATTAAGGCGCTGGAATATTTTATGTCAAAGAGACCATAAGGGGATGAAACCACCACAGCCCAAACCCCGAGCTGGAAGGAGAAAGGGCAGGAACTGGAAAGACATGAGGCCCATGGTTGCCATGGGAGACGTGAAGCAGCAGAATGTGCGTGGGGATTTCGCGTGGGTGGTGCTGGGTTGGAATCCCAGCCCCGACACCTTGGGGCGGTGTGCCTGTGGGAACGCAGCATCGCCTGAGCCGGGGTTCCTGGGGAACGTGGGGAGGAGTAAGCACCATCGTGGCAATCCACTAATCACGCCTGGCCCTGAGCACACATTAATGCATGTTGTGGTCACAAATTCACATTTGTCTTGGGAGGTTATTCGATTAACCTCTGTCTCCCCCCACTCCACCCCGCCCCGCCCCGCCCTGCCACTAACTTTTAAATTTACGAGGGAAGAGATTGTCGGGTTTTTGTTCCTCATCATCATTCCCAGCACCCAGGACGGTGCCTAGTACATTAGGCTCTTGGTAAATGTATGATAGATAGATAAAGAAAGGAAGGAAGGAAGGAAGGGAGGGAGGGAGGAAGGGAGGGAGGGAGGGAGGGAGGGAGGGAGGGAGGAAGGAAGAAGTGGATAGGAAATTTGTTCTTCTAAGTGTAGAATAAGGCCACTTAAAACATTTGATACTGCCCTCAACCAAATGTTAGAATATAGGCAATATTCAGAGGGGTGAGTGCCCTGTAAGTTATAGCTAAACCTGGCGAGGAGGCGGGGGCAGGGAGTGGCCCTGATTTGAGAAGTGAGTCTGTGGGTTGCCTTGACAACCTTCCAACTGTCCACTCCAAGGTCAGGATCCTCAAGCAAGGGCCCTCCAGAGCCCCGAGACTGAGCGCGGCCACATTCAGACACCACACCACGTGGGGAAGGCGGGCTGCCGGTCCTTGGTCGTGCTCACGCGTGGCCCTTTTCTTCCTGCTTCCATGTGCTCATCCAAAGGGCCCGGGCGCTTCTTGGTGAACAGCAGCCCGAGCTGCTCGAGGCGGCCTGTGTTTGTTGTCTGTGCTGCCTCGGCCGCATCTGCACGTGTGACCTCAGCGTCTTCCTCTCGTTTCTTCCCGATGTTTCCCAGCCTCTTGAGGGACCAGTTGGATCCACATACACAGGAAGGAAGCAGGACTTTCGGAAGCAGGAGTCCGCAGCAACCAATCGATGCTGTCGCCGCCTCCCCCCCGAAAAGATGCATCTTAGCATCTCAGGCCGCAGTGTCTTTAACACATTGTCATTTCGGGTTATTGTCACTAACGGATGTCTAGGGAGAGAGGCGACCTGATGGAATATAGGGGAAAGGGAGATGTTTTGAATCTGGGTTGGGTTTGGATCAAACCCCTTTGCTTATCGGCAGTGTGACCTAGGGCAATCCATGAACTGATCTGAGCCTCTCTTTGCTCATCTGTAAAATGGGGATGCTGTCAACACCTACCTTTTATAGTCACAAAAATTAGACATAATGTATCCAGAGCCTGGTACACAGTAGGCCCTCACTGGCTAATAGTTAATAACATGGTCCTGATACAAGATCCTCATATATTTAGGTGTAGCTGTTATTGGGCAGAAATTGTGATTAATAAGCATCCAGACTTATCCATATATATAACTTTGTGTTTATTATTTTGTTAGTTTTAATCTTGTGTTGACGTAGAGAGCCATTCAGCCACTGATGGGCGTAGTAAAGCCAAGTTCATGGTCACACCCTGCATGTTATTGCTGCTGAGGTCTGGACCCATCATTTGTTGTCACACTCAGCCATTTAAATATCCACATGATGCCCTTCAAGAACTCTCCGTCGGCCATGGTAACTGGCACAGTTTAAGAAAGTGGCTAATTTATCTTCCCGGACCCGCAGTTAGGAGACACAGAGCAAGGACCCCAGCAGGCTCCGCATGGATCTGGAGCAAGAGAGAGAAGTGAGCCTTGGCTATTTTAAGCCACTGAGACTTTGGAACTGTTTGCTACTGCAGCATAACCCAGCCCATCCTGACTGATACAGTCCAGACCACCTTCCACCAGCAAACCCACATCATCTGTAATGTAAAAACGGATGAATGAGTGATGTGCCGGATGCATGAATGGATCCGTTTCCTTCTCCCAGGCCCTGTCCCTTTGGATCATGTCTTGGAATGACTACAAATCAACCTACGTCACTGTGTGTCTCTTTTTAGATGGCTTCGGTCAGCCCTCCTTCAACTCTGGAGCTCCAGGAGGCTATGCTCAGCTCCTGCTCTCACCACTCTTGGCCCCTCCAGTCCCTCCCCAGTGGGTGGGCTGCGTTCTGGTCACTGGCCGCTGCCACCTGCAGTCTGAGTAGCAGGCTGCCTGCTGTGACCACACCCCCGCAAAGGGGGGTTTCCTCCAGCCCCTAGGGGTGCTAGAGGAATGGACAGATCCCAGTGGCTCAACCACGGAAGGGAACTCAGGTCTCAGCCTCCACACTGGTGCCTTCTGCTTCTAACCCTCCCCAGAGGCCTTTGGTTGGCAGGTCCTCCCAGTGCTCTGCCTCCAGGCACAAGGCAGGGCCATGTGACTAGCTGCAGCCTCTGAGCCCGGACATGTCACTCCTGGACCCCAGCCTGGATTTGCTGCTACAGGTCTCTCTCCTCTGCCGTGGTGACGTCGGGCAGTATTTGAGATGGTGGCTACTCCATCCGCCTGAGGTCCCGGTTCAGGGTGACCTGGATCCGACCCCCTAGCCGACCTCTGATGGACACGTGGAGTGACTAAGACCTACATCTCCACTGGCTTTAAGCCCCTCAGATTTAGGAGTTTTTGTTACCACAGCATTCCCTAGCCCAACCCGGCTGAGAGCACACATTTACCATCTATCTGGGTGGGTGCCTGGCATCTCCATGTCCTCCCTTTTTGGGGCGTATGCTCCGCTTTCTGAGACCTACATGAACATGCCAGACACCGTCCCCGCTTTCCTCGCAGCCGAGGTGCAGGCTCATGGTCAAGGCCAGTGGAGACAGGGCCACAGCTGCGGTTCATGTGACACTGCTGGGCTGGTTCTGTAGTAAGCGTTTGGTCTGTGATTCCGGCTGTGCAACCTCTCTCTTCTCTGGCCGGCTTCCCAAGCCCCATTCTCCAGCCTTCCTTCTCCTCTGTGAACTGCCCCACTGCGCTCCATACATTCCCTTTCCGCTTCGATCACCCAGAGGTTGCTGCTGCCTGAGACGGAGAGCCTGGGACTGACACGGCCAGTTGGGTGGCAACACGAGCCTGTGAGGGAAGCAGGAGGGGAAGATGGGGCGAGATGCAGCTGGCTTCTCTCCCCCATCATGAGCTTCTCGTCTGAGAGCAACCCTTGCATAAGCCTTGAGCAGGCCAGGGGGCAGGGGGGTCTGCTCAGATGTGGTCAGCCTTTGGGCATGCGAGCCTCACTTATCTGTAAAATGGAGCAAATAGTAGGACCTCACTTTCAATGCATTTGAAAGAGGATTAGTTGAGAGAGTTCTAGAAAGCATAAGACCCCATTGCAAGTTTACCCGTTATGCTTCTAAGTGTTAGCTGGCCTGAATATGTCCAACCGGGGAATCTTGGTTGAGGTGACCGGGAAACGGAGGCTGCCCTTTCTGACTCCATTCTGTCCCTCGGCTGTGGGAGGTCTCAGGCCAGTCCTCTCACCAGGCCCACCCGAGGTTCCGCCCAAGAGACCAGAGACCCCAGGTCGAAAGTAACGCGAAGATTCTCGACGGGCTTGGCAAGAGCCAAGGAGCATAAAGGTGGGGAAGGCTATTTGGGATGATTTTTGCGGAGTTCAGAGAGGGAGAGCCAGTCACCCACAGCCACACAGCGGCTCTGCTGCATTTGGGTTCGGCTTCAGGTCTTCTCACTCTGACAGCGTGCCTCAGCCCAGTGCTGTGATCCGAGTTTGCAAAGATGATTTGGAAATACAACGACTTTCCCTCGAATCTATGACCCCAGTGTCCTAGCAGCCTGTGATCTGCTAGTCCCTGTCCCCTGCCGGGGAAGGAGCCCAGGGACCCGTCTCCTCCCCCTTCCCCGCCGTTGGCAGCGCTTTATTGAGGAAAGGTAGGAAATTGCTGACTCGATCTTTTAAAGTGAGCACGGGATCGGAGTCAAAGGCATTCGGAAGAAGAGAACTTTCTTCTTCTTTTTGCCCACACCCCGCACCCACCTCCCACTCGGCTGAAGCGCGCCCTTGTTCTCGCGGCTCTGCCCCAGATTCATGGCCGCTCTCCGAATCCTTGGCAGTTCTCTCCGCACTGTCCTGACAACCCCCCGGCCGTGAAATTAAAGAGCGAGTCACCGAATCCTGCTCCTGATGGCTTTGTCCTTGCCAGCAATCCCGCAGAGGGAGCTGGGAGAGGGAGCTTGGCGAGGCCTGCGGCGGCTGGGGTGCCACGGGGATAGCAGTGGGCTTGGGTGGGAGGCTGGGAATGTGCAGAGTGCCAGGAACGAATGAATGGGAGAAAGAGCATGAACTTTGGGCTATAAATGGGAAAATTCCAGAGTGCTGAGCTGGCATCTTGCCCACCCCAGTGCCCTCTGGGTCCGACTGGGCAGGGAGCTCCAGGCCGGCAGCTGGGGAGTCGGAATTTGGAAGGTAAATGGCTCCAAACTGGAGCAGCCCAGGGAGGCCAGCTCACCTAGCCAGCGTTCATCTGCCCAAATCACCCCAAGCCAGCGTCTCCCCTGAGCTCAGACACCAGCACTAACCCCACATACCATCGCCCAACCCCCCACCAAAGGAATTTTAAGAAATCCTCCAAACCTGAGGAATTTTAATTACGCTTAATTCAGGAATTTTAATTTTAACACTGTGTGGCAGGGCTCACCACCAGGGTGTCCCTGAGTGCGGGAGGGTGGGCTCAGCCTGGTGCGGTGTCCCCGCCCTTGGCCCTGGGAGCCACCTGGAGACGCTGGTGGGAAGGCAGGAGCAGCTGCATCCAGGGGGCGCTGTGCTCTGCATTGTCCTCGCTGACCTCGGCCTTGCACCGGACCTGGGCAGGTGCAGGGACCAGGGACAGAGGCCTGAGCGAGGTGTCTCAGGGGCCATGGGACGCAGTCTGTGACTTCATAGCCCAGGGACCTTGAACAAGTTGCTTTACCCGCCCCCACCCCCTAAGTCTGTCTCCTTATCTGTGAAATGGGCATCACCATGGCAACCGCTCAGGGAGGCTGCAGGGCGAACAAAGGCTGCCATAGAGTCTGTGCTCAATAAAAATACAAACCAGCAGGGCCGTCCTCCCTCGGACCCAGCACCCACTCCCACATGGAGACTCTCCGGGGAGAGAGAGCATGGGCCGCGCCCCCAGGGGGGCTGGGGCTGGTCTCACTACCCGCAGGGCTGGCACTGAATGGCCCCTGGGCAGCTGAGCCACTCCTCACTGCTTCTCTGGGCACCTGCACGCAGTCAGCCCTCAGGTGGCCATTCACACAGACGTTTGCCCAGCGCCTTCCTGTGCCGTCGGCCTGGGCCCACCTGGGCCGGGAGACTCGGTAAAAGGCCCACAGTCTCAGTTTGTGCAGCTCACAAGCCAGCAAGATGCCAACGAGCAAAATCAAGATCAGAATCACTTGGGGTTCAGGGGGCCAGGGAAGGCCTCTGATGGGAGGCGGCGTTTGAGTCAAGAGCTAAATAACAAGGGGCCGCCACACCCAGGGAGGCGCGCTCGGTGCAGATGCTCGGAGGTGTGGCCTCCGTGCACTGAGCAGAGGGACAGGGGGCAGGGGGCTCGGGGAGCTGCTGGGAAGCCATTCCAGAAGTGGGCCCAGAGGGTGGGCTGTGCTCCCACCTGCGCCCCCGAGGTCCCCTCCAGCTGCTCTTCGCCCGGTACCGGCTGTGCCTGCCTTGAAGGACAGGCCTTTCGGGACAGAGCCGAGCGCCCAGACTCAGCACATATGTGTGACCCGCCGCCCAAGTGCGTCCCCCTGACCTCGGGGTCCCACCTGGGGGAGGCACTTCCCTGCTGCTGCCAGGCGCTCCTGCTGCCCTCCGTGCGCGAAGTGCAGGCTGCCCTGCTGGAGCCAGGGATGCCTTCCCCAGTTGGGCCCCCTCATGGGCCCGTCCTCCAGGCCCAGCCTGAGCACTCCCATGACCAGGAACCCCTGATCCTCGCTGCACCCAACGGAGGACCTGCAGCCACACTTGCAGGTCAGATGTGGGCTCCCAACACCATGTTGGCATGACCAGCAGTTCATACAGTGCTGACCCCTTGAGGGCAGGCAGCCAAGGCCCTCTGGTCATAGGGAGCCTGAGACTCCTCCTGGCCAAAGGAGCTAAGGAACTAAAAGGCATTTAATCCAGCCTCATCCATCCATCCATCCATCCATCCATCCATCCATCCATCCATTCATTCATCCATCCATCCATCCATCCATCCATCCATCCATCCATCCATCCATTCATTCATCCATTCATTTATTCATCCATCCATCCATCCATCCATCCATCCACTCATTTATTCATTCATCCATATATCCATTCAATAAATGTTTGACAAGTACCTACTATGCACCATGCATTATAGTAGTGTCAGGTTGCATATTATATACACACTAGAGGCCTGGTGCATGACATTCATGCACTTGGGGGGTGGGGATGGAGTCCCTCAGCCCAGCCTGTGCTCATTGCAGTTCAGGAGTCCTTGGGGGATGTCCAACTGATGGCTTAGGCCCACTCACCACAGGGAGCGGGCCTAAGCTGCAGTCAGACATTTTTAGCACTGCCGTGGACTGCTGCTGCACTTGCCAGCTGTGAGCCCAGCTTTTGGTTGAGTGGCCCCCTGAGCACACTGCCCACCAGGGGGCAGCTCCTGCCTTGAGCACCTGCCCCCCGGTGGTCAGTGTACGTCATAGTGACAGGTCGTTCCGCCATTTGGTCAATTTGCATATTACCCTTTCATTATATAGGATGGAGAACTCTGGTGAACAAAATCGAAGTGATTATGGTCCACAAGGACAGTGGTAATTTTAATTGAACAAACACAAAACAGGCAAACCTAAAAATACATAATTCAGAGCCACGATAAGTGACAGAGAAAGACAAGGACAAGACAGGCCACATATGCTGCAGATCCACATGTGGTCAAACCTCATCCATGGTGCAGGTATGAACGCTCAGGTGAGGGCCGAGTCAGGGACAAACGCCAGGGGTGCCCGGGGCACCCCCGTGGCTCATTACTCAGAATGGAGGCCAAAGCAGATGAACAGGAGAACTGAGGTGAGGGAAGGGCTGACACCTGCCCGTGTTGAGATTAGCTGCCAGATCCGATGATCATGGAAGCAGTTACATTCAATGATCAGTGCTGGTTGCCTGGTGGGTGCCAGCCCCCGGGATGTGGGCTGTTAGCTCGAAGGCCCTTGGATGTGGTTCAGACGGCAGGCTCGGTTTTCACGCCCGAGGGGGTCAATTATGCCTACATCTTCGAGAGGCAGGCACAGAGGGGGAGCTTCCCATGCCAGGGAAGTCTCTTTCTAGGTTAGCAAAGGAGAATTCACGCTTGAGAAAAGATACTATTTCTGCCTCCAATCTGATTTTGTACCCATTTTAATTCTAAGCTCCGTGTCCCATTGCAGAGCAAAATCTCTCCCCCCTGCTCTTCCCTTCCTCATCTTCTTCCTCCTCCTCCCTCCTCCCCCTCTTCCCTTTGCTCATCTCCTCTTCCTTTCTCCCCCTTGGTCCTCCCCTCCCTTCCCCCTCGCCCTCTCTCCCTTCCTTCCTCTCCTAAAATCAATCCCCATTTGTTTGCCTTTGATTTGGGGTGTAGTAGCGATCGGAGATGTAATGTTCCGGGGAAATCAGGTGACCCCGGATCTGTGGACCTAATTGACAGGAGCGCCTCTGTTCCTTTAAGCCAGCGTGGGTCAGTACCCCTGAGCCGGGTTTGTTTTGCCCATCTTCGGGGTTCTGGGAGGGGGAACAGGGATGAGAGGAACCACGGCCTTCCTCTTAGCAGCTCCTGTCTGATGGAGCCCCTCTCTGCTGGGGGCTTTCTATCTGAGGATGCTGGAGACAGACCGCAGCAGGGACAGTCCATGCAGAAGCCGGAGGGAGAGGGGACCCGGGGTGCTGGCGGGCGCCAGGGCCCTGCGGGCGGCAGGCAGGCTGTGGATGGGGTGGCGATGGAGCCAAGCCCTGACGTTTGGGATGATCTGGAATCAGGGGCGGGAGAACGGGCATGATCATGGGACCAGCTTGCTCTCCCCACCTTCCCTGTTCCCACCCCCGGGCGCCTGCCTTCTTGTTTCCGGCCATTCTCCCCTCATTGAGTCCTGTCCCCAAATCTTTTTGGTATCGGACCTTCCCCGCTTCCTCTCACTGACAGTGACCAGCCTGCCCACCGTGTACGTCGGTCAGACGCTTCCCTTCTGGGGACCTGATGTCCCAGCACCATGGAGACTGTGAGTGGGCAGCAAGGGCAAGGGCACTGGCTCCAGGGGAGGTGTCCCTCACAGCTGACGCACCCCTGCGAGCCGCGGGGTCCTCGTCCCTAAGACGGATTCCAGAGCTGCCAGAGGCCGTGCTCAGCAGGAACCTGGCCGTGTGCGCTGCCCTCAGGGGCTGGCGTGGAATGTGCTGGCACCATTGCCATGGTGACCTCGGCCGAGACAGGACAGACCACAGACACTGTTCCCTTCCATGGCATCGGGCAGAACCTCTGTACCAACCTTAGAAAGATGATGAAAGGAGCCTGGCCGGTGTGGCTCAGTGGTTTAGCGCTGACCTATGAAGGAGGTCATGGTTCATTCCCCGTCAGGGCACATGCCTGGGTTGTGGGCTCCATCCCCAGTGCGGGGCGTACAGGAAGCAGCCGGTCAATGATGCTCTCTCATCACTGATGTTTCTCCCCCTCTCTCTCCTTTCCTCTCTGAAATCAGTAAAAATGTATTTAAAAAAGAAAAACAGAGGAAAAGAAAGATGGTGAGACACGGTGGGAGCGATGCTCCCTCTCCGCGGAGTTGCTCGCGTCTCCAGTGGAGTTACCTGCGGGCCGGCCGCGTTGGAAATGGGACGGAGCGCCAAGGGGACCCATGCCCTGGAGGTGCCCTTCAGGGCTCACACCCCAATCCGCCCGGAAGGCCCACGAGGCCCGGAGCTGGGCGCACCTGCAGGGAGGAGCCAGACACAGCTTCCCCGCGAGGCGCTCTGTTCAGTCACCTCCAAGGCCATCCCGGGCACGGACAGCTGCCAGCCAGCCCAGGCGCCTGCGGGCACAGGAGAGCTTGTGCGCCTGCTCAGCGAGTGACAGCTGCGGGGATCAAAGTGTAGCGCTCCGATCCCTTGTCTGTTTGCAGGTGCCAGCGGGCTTGCATGGCTGCCTCACCCGAGGAGCCCGCGAGGGTGGTTGCGTGGAATTGAAAGTGGAAGGAGGCCCAGCTGACACCAGCCAACCCCACTGCATGTTTAATCAGGGCGCTGGGTGCCCCGGGCCTTCCCCAGGGCTCGGAGGCTGCACCTGACTCAGTTATTTTCAGACTTGTCAGGCCCGCGGAGGCTGGGCAGGCCTGAGGAACAGAACAGAGGCCTCGCAGGAGGAAGCCCCCAGGAATAGAACTCCCTGCAGGAAAACCCTGGTCGTAAATATCTGAACATATCTTCATGCTTGGAGATCAGCTTAAAATGCATGGTGCTAGCAGAGCCTGCCCTGATTCTGTGAAAGTGGGCCAGGAAACCGACGGGGCAGGGATGCGCTCACCCCCGCCCCTTGATGACTTCTAACAACAGTAATTATTGTGATGATAATAGTAACAGAAGCAGCTCACACAGACTGAATGCTTATGTGGGTCAGGCAATCTTCCAGTTACCCTAATGCATTTCATCCTCACCACAACCCCGTGAGGTAGGGGGCTACTCTCCCCATTTTACGGAGGGGAAAACTGAGGCTCCAAGGGCAAAAGCAAGAACCAAGAGGTGATATATTCTCAGATCAATGTGCCCCCAGCCATCAGAGAACCTACAGTCTAGTGACGGGGTCAGTGGGTTTGGGGATAAAGAAATTGGTCACTAGCTGTAGGCAGACCGTGATACATGACATCAACACAACTAGGAGATGCAGGGGGTTAGAGAGGAAGGTGTCTGGGCCTGAAAAGATTGGTAGGATCCCAACCATAGAGCAAGATGGAAGGATAAAGGGGGCAGGGATCCCGTTGGAGGTCACTACTCCTCAGGCAAAGGCCATAACCAAGTCTGGGTAGGAGGCAGAGGTCCCTGTGTAGCTAGTAAGGCGTGTGGAGCTGGCTGGGAAGCCTTGGGTGCCAAGGGTGAGGACTGGACCTTTTGTGGTCAATAGGAGGGAAGGACAGACACTCAGGCAGTGGTGGCCCATGCCACTGCTCTTCCTCTTGGCTCCGGGAAGGAAGTAGGAAGGACACGTGGCCGTTGGAGGCAGGACCCTCTGGTTGAATCTTGATTTCCTCTGTGAATTTGCTGCGTGACCTTGAGGAAGTTACCCGACCGCTCTGAACCCGAGAGAATACTTCCATGCATGTCATAGTTTATTGGAGAGAATGAAAGATGATAATAGCCGTCGAGGGTGAGGTATATGGCAGGTGCTCCGTGACGGTGGCCAGTATCTTCATTTACGAATAGTCATATGAACTCTCCGGGTTGTTTACTTTTGTGGGTGTACCTGTTTCTAATGTCTTGCCCTCCTAGGACCTGTCCTCTGAAACAGGGAACATAAAGACCCACCTTATCTTTCTGGATGAACTCCTACTCAACCCTCAAGACCCATTTCAGAAGTTTCCCACAGTGCAGAGCAGGCCGCTCTCTGCCACGCCTGCATCCTGCCCTCCTCACGGCATAGAGTGGTTGTGTCTGTTTATGGCCTATCTTCTCAGCCAGGTTGGGAGTTTCTCCTCTTGCTCAGCAGTGTTCCTAGTGTGGTCTGCACCCTGGGGTGGAGGGGGGGGCGGCGGGGGGTGGGTGTGTGTCTCCCAGATTCTTCCAGAAAGTCCTCAAGGTAAGGAAATATTTCCATAATAATGCTAGGGCATTATTGGCCTTTTTCATCCTGTGGACACCTGCACTGGTGGTGGGAAGCTGCTTGCATCTTGCACAGATCACGAGAGTGGTGCCGGAGTGTGTGAGGACCTACTGTGTCCTTCACCATCGCACACCTGCATTGAAACACCTGCGAGTTTCACGCAAGAACATCCGTAAGGAGGCAGTGAAGGGATTAACTTCATCAGGTCTGCCCCCTTGGGTACAGTCTTTGTCATCTGTGGGGAGGGGGGGAGTACGTGTGACTTTTAACTTGTGGTTCTCAAAACACAATGCTGGGAGGACCCTCGCGCCGAGGGATGCCCAGGCAATGGTGTGGCTCGTAAGCTGGAGTGTCACTGCTTTCTTCCTGGTCATGGCAGCCCGTTCTCACTTGAGAGAACAACCGACGAGCCATGTTGCTCTTCTCGTGAAGTGTGTTCATTCCGCAAAATAGTCTGTTTATTTACTTTAATGTATTTCTATTGATTTCAGAGAGGGAAGAAGGGAGAGGGAGAGTGATAGAAACATCAACGAGGAGAGAGAATCATCGGTGGGCTGCCTTCGGCACGCCCCATACCAGGGATCAAGCCCACAACCCAGACATGTACCCTGACTGGGAATTGAACCGCGGCCTCCTGGTTCATAGGGTGACACTCAACCCCCAAACCATGACAGCCGGGCAATAGAGTTTGTCTTTATAAAATATGTTACATGTTAACAAGTAATGGGTCTGTTATTGTTCTTAAATGAATGAATCTATACTAATAAAAGGGTAACATGCTAATTAGACCGGGAGACCTTCTGGAGGTCCTTCCAGACAATGCCATGATGGCGGGGCTGAGGCAGAGGCCGTTAAGGGTAATCAGGCCAGGAGGGGAGGGCAGTTAGGGTAAGGTGACGAGATGTCCCGCTTTTGGCAGGACGGTCCCGATTTTTAACAATTTGTCCTGTGTCCTGCGGCGTTTTAAAGAAGTCCTGATTTCTGAAAAGAGACATATGCACTACTCTTTGTAATATTTTACATAATAAAAGAAAAAAGAAAAAAAAGAACCCCCCTGGTCAGTGGTGTCCCGCTTTACCAATGTTAAAATCTGGTCATCTTAAGTTAGGGGCGAGCAGGCCAGCGGCGGGGGGCAGTTGGGGGCAAGCAGGCTGGCAGGCAGAGTGGTTAGGGGTGATCAGGCAGGCAAGCAGGTGAGCGGTAACTAGCCAGCAGTCCTGGATTACGAGAGGGATGTCCGGCAGTTGGACATCCCCTGAGGGGTCCCAGATTGAAGAGGGTACAGGCTGGGCTGAGGGACGCACCCCCCATGCACAAATTTCATGCACCAGGCCACTAGTATTTATTTAATTCTTCAGGTTTAGTTTCTTATATGCTAGAGGGTTTCTTATATGCTCTGTGGTCCTCAATAATTTTTAAGCGTGTAAAGTTGTCTGACGAGCAAAGATTTTGAGAGCCGCTGGCTCATAGCCTGGCACATAGCAGGTGCTCATTAAATAGGTGTGGTGTCCAGGCCTTTGAGGGTGAGGCCAGGCCAGGCTGCCTGGCCCCAAGGTCATCCTGTTTCTCTGTTCTTCGAAGGGCAGTGCTGGGTCTGCCTGGACCTCCCTCTGATGACTCTGAGCAGGTGCTGGACCAGTGACCTTGGAGCTCCTTGAAAGCGAGCCCTGCTGCCTGGTTTATGCTAAGTAAATGTTGAGGTGCATCTCGTCCTGTGAGCATCTCGTCCATATCCTGAGTCGAATCGCCTCTGCAGGCCATAGGTTCTCGTGCCATTTGCTTTCTGCCTTTACCGTTGGGCTTTGGCAGCATTGGAAAGCCCGCAGAGTTGCTTAGATGGTCTGGGGCGGATCTCGGCTCTTTATAAAGAGGGGCTGTGTCGGAGTGGAGCAAAGGCGGACCCTCATACTGGGCCTCCACCTGGCTCAGAAGGATCCCTTGGGCGGCAGTGCCTGATCCGGAAGCTGCAGAGCTGACTGCTCTCTGTGCTCAGAGGCAGAAAGAGGTGGGGGAGCGATGACCTTCCCTGACCCCAGAATCCAGTCTCCCTGTCCTTCCTCTCTCTGCCCTTGGCCTGCAGAGCGCATCTCCCTCTGTCCTGAGTGCCTGTCTGTCATCAGAGCTGAGGCCACAGTACACTTGAGCCAGGAATGGGCCCGGGAACAAAGCTAACTGGCTGCTGCACGCAGAGCACAGAAACCCAGCCTGCTCAGCGCCGCTGGCTTGTGAGGTTGCGGTGACCTGGGGCCCCGGAGCCTCTGTGAGGGGCTGACACATCTGGGCTGCCTTTGCTGGAGTCTCTGTGGGAAGAGGCCCCAGAGGACACAGCAGGTCCCAGGCGGAGTGCCCCTGGCAGCAGGTCCTGAGCAGATGGGGCCCTGGAGAGTGGGCTCGGAGCCACGCCTGTGAGGGACCAGGGACAGAACCAGCAGAGGACGCTGGGCTGTAGGCAGCTGCCACAGGCCTTGGCCAGGCTCCCTGCATGCTCAGAGCTGGGCTCCTGCAGAGCTGTCCTGTAGGAGGTGAGGGGCCTCAGCCTTGTTTCTGCCCAGTGGCCAGTCCCTGCTTGTCCGCTGCCTCCTGGGGACGGGCGACACAGAACTAAGGCCATTGGTGCCTTGGGGATACTTTTCCATTGATTTCTAGAGAGAGTGGAAGGGAGGGAAGAGGCGAGAGAGAGAGAAACATTGATGAGAGAGGGACACATTCATTGATTGCCTCCCGCATGCACTCCCACCAAGGCCGGAGTCGAACCTGCCACCGAGGTATGTGCCCTTGACTGGGAGTCAGTCACTCGGGCCAGTGTGCTAACCTCTGAGCTAAACCAGCCGGGGCCATACAGTTCTTTTCAGTCTACGGTCCTTCTGTTCCTGGAGAAGGACTCAGTGAGCACCACCAGCAGCCAACAGTCCTGGGGGCAGAGGGAGGGGGTGGGAGGCGGTCTGAGGAAGCGCGGGGCTGGGTGGAGGGAGGCGTG
>PVJC01003798.1:8850-51667 GCA_004026665.1 Murina feae | reverse complement strand
GGTAACATGTGGCTGGGCTTAGGGTCAGGTTTTGACTGGAACAGTTTCCTCCCAAGGGGTGTGGGACACAGCAGTTCCTACGACTTCCTTCGTGGGGGACACGGATCACGCGGGAAAGAAAGCGTCTCTCGTCCGGCTGCTCTCAGTCCCGAGCGAACCCCAAACAGCGCAGAGCTTAGGGCCTCGGACGCCCGCACCCTTGAGATCTGTGTGCAGCTACAGTCGGCCCTCTGCCTCCGCGGGTCTCCAACCTCAGAGCCCAAATGCCGCCGCCCCTGGAGCAACACGGTGTGAATGTGCGAAAGTCCACGTACATGTGGGGTTTTTCCACTTTAAACCTGCGTCATTCAAGGGTCAACCAGACATCAAGGAGGGAGTCTCGGCTGGTGTTAGGGTGTCCCTACTGCCTCCCCATTCTCTAACAAAAAAGAGTGGCTGCGACTCAGCGCCCCCTCTCCCCCCACCCCCGTCCGGCCTGGCAGGTATGAGCAGCATCATTTGCTTCCAATGTTCTTATTTTCCTGGTCTGCTCACAGTGAGCAAAATCTATTTTCCAATTACCCGCGTGAGCAAGATGCTGCACTGAATTGTGTGAAAGGACATGAGTGAGTTGACCTGGAGAGACATGTGGGATAAGGCAGAGCACTGGCTCCAGGCGGTTCAGCGAGCGCAGGAGGGGCTTAGGAGTGAGTCATCTGGGAAGCGCTGGCGGGAGGGAGTGGACAGGAAGTGGCAGGAAGGCCCCCTGCACACGGTTAGCCACAGGGCAGCTCCTACACGGTCTTCCCCAGCCCTCCCCAGGAGACAGTCACCTCTCACCTTGCCCTGTTCCCATAGTCCTTTGGGCTGGAAGGCCTTTCTGTTCTGTTAGAGGGGTGCATCCCAAATCCCAGTCATGGGTGCCTGGCACAGCACAGAGAATGCAGCAGGTGCTCAATATGTGCTCACTCTGAACCCACACCTCCCTGAGCCATGGCCTGGCGAGAAGCGTGGGCATTGACCCAGGGCAACATAGCCAGAGGCAGACACTGTGGCCGAGTGCTGTGGAGGGAGCCCCCTTGCGGCGGTGGGCGCCAACGTGCAGGGATGGGAATGGGAGGAGAGAATCCTTGGGGCGTTACTGAGCTCCTGGATCCAGACTGTTATCTGAGTTACCGAGTATCCACCTCATCTGGGGATGCCAGACACCATACAGGTCGGGCAGTTACACTTGAACATTCGATAAACAATGAATATTTTTAGGCTAAGTATGACCCATGCAATAGTCACAACAAACCTATCCTGTTATACAAAAGCCAAGTGACCAGAATGACTGGAACAACTGGTCGCTATGACACACACTGTGGCTGGCAACCAGCCCGATTGGTGGCGGGGCCGGCTGGCCAACCTCCTGCGACCCCTCCCTCTGGCTGGCCCCCCTCAATTGGCCCCAACTGGGGTGTGCCAGCAGGACTCGACCCGTGCACAAATTCGTGCACAGGACCTTTAGTATATAATAAAAGGCTAATATGCAAATTGTCCCCTCAACTGCGAGTTTGACTGAGAGTTCAACCAGGGGGTGGGGCTGGCCCTAAGCCCAACCACCCACGACCCCTCCCCCTGGCCGGCCCTGCCCCCAATCGCCCCCCCCCCCCCCCCCCCCCGCCCCAATCAGGGAGGGCCAGCCAGACCCCACCGGTGCACGAATTCTACTACTAAATAATAATTTATTTAGTTATTCATCTGAAGTTCAAATTTACATGTTGGATTTTTATTTGCTAAGCCCTGACCTCCTCCCTCCTTTGGGAGAAAACCAACTGGTCGGGCCTCACAACATCGAGGATCTTAGTGGAAGCAGACAGTTGCGAAGTGACTCAGCCTGCCCGGGTCACAAGGCCAGTGAGTCGTCAGGATTAGAACTTGGTCTGTGACTCAGGACCCTGTGGTGACTCCTCCAAGGGGTGCAGCCGGGCAGGGCCGAGGAGAGGAGAGGGGTTGGAAGCTCATGGGCAGAAGGGGGAGCAGGGAAGAGAGTGAGGAGAGAAGGGGGTTGGGCCTTGGAGCTTTGCTGACTGAGAAATGACATTCATTTTTAATTGGTTAAATATTTATCCACTACCTTCCAGGTCCAAGGCACTGTGCTTGTTTCTCTGGTATCTGAAGTGGGCTGATAGTCATTGTTCGTCCTTCCCATTTTACAGGATGGAAGAGTGAGGCCACAGGTCTGGAGTCACAGGAGCCAGGGTTTTCCCGGGCCCCCTGCCCTGAGCTCCAGTCCCCGCCCCGCCAGTAGCAAGGAGGCCGCCCTGTTTCAGTGCTTGCTGCCTTCAAACCCAGCTCCCCGCCCCGCTCTAAGCAAAGCGATGCAAATGGAAGCTGCTAGTGCATGCTCACTTTGCATCCGCCTGCAGGTGCACTGCTGCGGCAGATCTGGTTTCACCCCATGTCCGTGCCGTACACCTGGCCACAGCCCTCCTCGCGGGTCCCCGGTACAGATGCCCGACCACGTCCCCTCTCTGTGTTGTGGGCTGAAGGGTGCTGGGGGAGGTGAACAGGGCTCAGGGCCTCAGCAAGGCCGGAAGTTGGATTCAGGTCTCTGATGCCATGGTGATGGTTACTATAGTAACGCAGCTCTGCATGCCTACCAGGATCGGTTGTGGTTTTCATAGACTGGAGCCGGTGGAGAGAGGTAGTGGGCAGAACCCTGCCCCCTTCAGTGAGGGCCATGGGGGTGGGGACTGCCTCACCCATGTCCCACCTTTCTCTCCTGCCCCTTCCCCTCCCACCCCCTCTCCTTTTGCTGCCAGGCAGTGCTGCTTCTTCCCTTGGCTGCTTCCTCCTTGTCCTCCCAGTCTCGTCCCCATGCTGCTTTCCTTCAGGAAATGCTTCTGAGTGCCCACTCAGTACAGGACACTGTGCTGGCCCCTGGAAACCAAGGGGACGAAGACAGGGCCTGTTCTCAGGGCGATGCCTCTCAGGGGGAGACACGGGCTTGAAGGAAGCAGCCACGGGGAGGGTCGACAGTGCCAGGGGTGTGGGGAGTGACGTCTGTGTCTGTCCCCCTGAGCCCTCTGGCCGCCTTCGCCTGCGCTGCCTGGTCCCTGATCACAGCACGGATGACTTTATAATGTCACAGCCCCTTCTCACCCTCAGCTGCTTCCTCCCAGAAGGCAGGAGCAAAGTCCCATCTGTCTCTGCCCCCAGTGTCTGTGCACGACGGGGACGTGACGAGGCAGGCAGTCGCAGGTAGATCCCCGTTCCATGGACTCCCTGAAATAAGTGGGACTCGATCCCGATGGATCACATTGGGGATCGAGGAGCCGCACGCAGCCAGGTCAGGTGACTGCTTCAGGTCCCACAGCCATGCGCACAGTAGGGCTGAGATTCGAACCCAGGCTGCCCTCTCCACGCCCCTTTGATAAAATGTGGCGATGGCTTCACGGAGGCATAACTTACATTCCACACGATCCCCCGTGTTAAGGTGCGCTCGTTAACAGCCTTTTAATTTAGCAACAGAGTCGTGCGAGCATCAGAACAATCGGCTTTAGAAGGTCTGAGTCACAACCCCCCCCAAACAACTGAAATTCCTCCAGCCGAGGCCCCCACCCTCGCCTCATGGGCGGTCAGGAGCGGGCCCAGCTGGCCGAGCCATCAACCCAGGGCTGCGGGGTTCCCCGGGGGGCGCGGCCTTTCTCTGGGCACGTCCGTCGCAGGCAGGCTTTTGCTCGTTGGCACTTTAAGTGCACACGCCTGTCTTCTCTGAATGGAGACACGATTCTCCACTGAGAACCTCGACACAACCCACGGACACATAACTCGGATTCCCGGAGAGCCTGCGCCGGCTTTCCCGGGGCTGGAACGCAGGGCGCGTCTGCTCGGCGGCTCACGGTGTCTGGAATGCTTGGCCTGGGCTTCTGGGGGCCCGGCGTTGTGGCACGTGCTGGCACAGACGGGCTGCTGTCCGGGGAACCGGGGCTCTTAGAGCCCCAGGACCACTCTGCTCTCCCCTTCATGAAGGGCCTGTGCTGTCCAGGTAGCCTGTAGGCCCAGTTCGTGCGGCCCCAGTGGTGGAGTAGGTGAGCAAAACTGGTCACCTTCTTCTCAGGGCTGAGGCGCCCTTGTTGCAGATGTTCACCTCCTTCTCCCACTCCCCCTTCGATGGACCACGAGTGCCCGCGTCTCACCTATGAGGCTGTGTCTAGTGAAGTATTGGAGGGGAACGGGTGTCCCTTTCCCAGCCCAGGACGCAGAATCCGTCCTTGCCCTTTACTCGCACAGGAGCCCTTGCCGCCTAACTCTGCATCCCTCTCCCGGCCCCTCCCTTCCTCCCTTGGAATCCAGCAAGAAGCTCAAGTCTTCATGCGTCCCCGGGGGGGCAGGCCGCAGTCGGGGAGGGGGGGGACCGGGACCGAGCTCCGGGGAAGCTCTCGGCTTCTGCAGCCTCCTGCCCTCGCTCAGCCTGGAGCCAGGCCTGGCCAGTGGAACCCGAGAAGCATTTCAAAATGTTGGTTAGGTCCTATCCAGGGTCTTTGGGAGGCCGGAGACCCGGTGTGGAGGCTGCTGAGCCAGGAGTAACTCCCACCCACTGTCCCTCAGCAGGGACAGGCCCTGCCCCGGGCACCCACCCAGCCCTTCCTCCTCGCTCATGCTAATATGTCCTAGCATGTTTGCTTTTCTAAAATTGGGTCACACTGTATAAACCTCTCTGTCGTTGCATTTCTTACTTAACAACAGGGTAGCACTCTCTTACCAGCTGCTGTTATCGGGAGTTGTGTGCCCACATGTTGCTGGGGGGTGCCCATGGTGGGCCTACCGGCTGGTGTGCGTTCACGGTGAGCCCAGACACTATTGGCATGTGTTGTGTGCCCATGTGTTGCTGGGGGGGTACCCACGGTGTGCCCGCCGGCTGTTGGGCGTCCGCGGTGTCCCCATGCCGGCGGGCGGGCGCGGTGCACTTCTCCTTCCACTGCACCTTCCGCTCCCTCTGCTGATGCCTGGGCTCACAGGAGTCAGGCCGTGTTGGACCTTGAGCCTCCCTGTGTCAGTGCAGCAGCCACTCTGCAATTAGACATCCGACAAGTCACTGCCATGTGATCGCGCGAGGAAATGCAGCTGTTTCTCTGTGAGACAGGACCTCCGGACTCTAAGCTGCCGGAGGACTAGGAACACGTCCTAATCCCTCCTGGGTCCCCTGGGCGTGAGCTGTGCCTGCACTGAGGGGTGGCCCAGGAGGTATCCCTTCGCTGTCAGTGACTCTGCAGCAGAGCTTTTGCACAAATGTCTGTGGGATGAGGGAAGGGGTTTTTAGGGAGCCTGGTGCCTGCAGCTGCTCAGGCGGGCAAGGTGGAGGAGACGCACAGTTACAGTCACCGCAAACCCGTGGGGCAGGAGGGCCTTGATCAGCAGCTGTCCCCAGGGTTCTGACTTCCTCTGTGCCTCCGGAGCTCAGGCACCGAGGTCACCTCGCTACGGCGCTGCAAAGACAGCACCCCAAAGGGCCCAGCGATTTGCAACATCGGATCGGCTTTCCAAGTCAGGGCCACTGGCTCGTAAAACCAGGAGAGGTCAGCGAGCTGTCAGGCCTGTTAGCCGCCTGTGCTTCTGCTAAGGAGGTTCTGTGTCTGCCGCGAAGACGCCAGGGCGGCCATGCCTAGTACTCCGCATTTGGGAAGTTAGGAAGGGGCGGGTTCAGAGTAGGAGCGCCTGGCCTCTGCTAGTGTTGACTTGAGACGCTGCCTTTCTCCCACGGCCCAGGTCCATGCGATCAGACCTCACATCACACAGCCCTTTGACAGGAGAGCATCAGACTCATACCACGCCCTGGGGTAGATGTGTGGGCGCGGCCTCCTCCAGGAAACGGTCCAGAATCTCTCTACCTGCCTCCAAGAAAGTGAGCCCAGTCCGTCCCTCCACAATACCCATGTTGCTCTCTGTTCATCCCTCACAACATGGAGGCATCAGCATTTGCTGCCCTGGGTCCCATCCACCACACCATGAGTGCCATAAGGATGGCGGGTGTGAGGGTTCTCTCGGATAAGAAGTGAGAGGACGCTGAACCCTAATTGCTTTAGCAAAACAGGGCATTTGGTTGGCTCCTCTGTCCTAAGCCCTCCCCGTCCGTGGCAAGATGGGTGCTGGCAGGTCCTCTGTGAGGCAAGCCTGGCCCCAGCAGCTCCTGGTGCCCGCGCCAGCCTGGTATTTCTGTGAAAAGAGCCTTCCATCCAGGAGAGGCAGCCAGTCCCCCAGGCTCATTCCCGATGGCTCAGTCTGGAACCAACTCCGCCTGCCCAGGACCCAATTTAAGGCCTGGCACACAGTGAGTGCTTACCAGATGTGTGGAATGAACGAATGAATGAATGAATGAATGAATGAATGAATGAAACTTACATTGTTGAAGGTCTCCTGGGCACTAGTCATTGTGGAAGTCCATTGGCAGAAAACTGTCTTTCCACAGTGGCTGCAACATGCGCCCCTGCCCCCCCTGCGTTTGTGGGAGACCTCTGTCCCCATCGAGGGCAGAGCTTTCACGGCGAGTCCCTCATGGCTGGCCTGCACACCTGTTCTGATCAGTAGAAGGTGACAGAGGTGACGCTGGTAACCTCTGGGCCTTAAGAGAGCTGAAGCTTCCCTCTTCTCCTCCTGGGACGCCCCTCACGCCATGCTGTGAGGGAGCACAGGCAGCCGGTGGGCAGAGTTAACAGCATCACTGGGAGGGCGGCCCTTTCAGATCTTCCAGCCATCCTGCTGGCACCATGGGCAGCAAAAGAATCACCCAAAGATGGTGAAACATAATAATTAAAAAAATAATAACATTTCATCCTTTTGCCAGCCCTGTGGAAACAGAGGCTCAGAGTCATTAAGTCATTTCCCTTCAATCACACAGTGATTTCCCCACCAGGAAGAAGGTCCCCCCCACCTCCCCATGGGAATACTGGAGCCAGGGAAGGGGAGGACCACCCCGCCAGCTCCTGGGGCCCCACTGAGCCGTGGGCATCCTTGGGCCTAGCAGAGCATGTGGGGGAACCGAGGTGCCCTGGCTGGGGTGGCAGGTGCCAGCACACCCCAAACACATCTTCCCTCTGCTAGTTGGTTTCAGCAGCTCAGCCATGCTGGTGGAGAGAGGCCCTGCAGTGAACCCCAAGGCAGCTGGCCGGCACCAGGGGAGAAGCAGGCCGCACCCCGTGAGCCCAGGAAGACGGTGGTGCTGACTCCTGTATCACCCCGCATGGTGGCTGAGAGGCTTGGGACCTGTCCCTTACTTCTCCCCCTCCCGCACAGACCCCCTCTCTGCCACCCTCTGCGTCCCCCCCACCCCCAATGCTTTAGCATCTATCCATCTCTCAATAAAGATCGGCTGCAGAGTCCGGCTGGCATGGCTCAATGTTTGAGCATCAGCTTAGGAACCAGGAGGTCACAGATGGATTCCTGTTTGGGGCACATGCCCGGGTTGCGGGCTGGATCCCCAGTGTGGGGCGTGCAGGAGGCAGCAGGTCAGTGATTCTCTCTCGTCATTGATGTTTCTATCTCTCCCTCTCCATTCCTCTCTGGAATCAATTTTGAAAAATCAGCTGCAGGGCTGTTGTGTGCGGGACTGGGAGGGGTGGTGGCAGCCCCCGTCCTCCTGGAGCTGCAAGTGCGGACTTTGCCGGAAGCCAGAGAGGAAGGAAGGGCGAGCGGATCATAAGGCAGAAAGCAGGGACCTGGCCAGCGTGGGGTGCAGGCTTTGTTGCTGAGGGTGGACCATTTGGGCAGAGCATGGCGGGCAGTTGTAAGCAGGGAGTCTGATGAACGAAAGTGGGGTCAGCGCCCCCGAGGAGATGGTGGTGGTGGAGGAGTGAGGCGGCAGTGAAGGTGAGGCGACAAGTGGGCAGATTCGGGTTTGGGTGAACGAGTGAGCATGCAGGGTGCTGTCTGTATGTGTGGCTTAGGCCCTGGGGTGGCTGGCGGGGCCCCTGCTGAGATGGGGAGTGCTGGGGGCGGGGTGGGATTGCTCAGAGCGGGACATCTGAGCCAGCCTGGAAGGACATTCGCTTTCCCAGATGTGCCCCCCCCCCCAGCTGTTGCTGCTGTGGAGACGGGGCCACCTGGCTCTGAGTCTGGATCTTGCATGTAACAGGCTCCTGGGTAAACAATGTGACTTCTCGGGCCTGAGTGTCGGTCTGTAATAGGGTTAGAGCAGCGCCCGTCCCACTGGGCTGGTTGGAGGAGTGGATAAGGTGATGCTTGCAGAACACTCAGGCAGGCCCTGGCGGATGGAAGCATCAGACACAGTGGACGCACACAGCCACCCTCCCCCGTGCCCCAGGGATGCTGTCTTACCCCCCCACTCCCTCCCCCCCGCCCCCAGGTGTTGTCTCCTGGTTACTCCTGTGCACAGGAGCATGGACCAGGCGATCCTGGTGGCACTCAGCGAAGCCACATACGTACAGTTATTTGTGTTTACCTGGTTGAAATCATCTCCATCAGCTCTGAGAAGGGTGGGGAGGGGCGGGTTTCACATAGTAGGTGTGCAACAAGCATTTATTGTGCAACAATGAATGAATGTAGAATGCTGGTCTCTTCCCTCTCTTTCTCCTTCCCTCCCTTTCCTGACCCCCTCCATGCCCCCTTTCCCCCCCCCCCCCCCCCCCCCCGCCACTTCCCCTCACTCCCGCTGTAGGACCAACCTGGACCTGGGTCTGGCTTCCCTGCCCTCTCGGGGCAAGAACCTGGAAGGGAAGGGAAGCGGCCACTGTCTGTCAGAGCCCTGGTGCTTCTTTATGTAACTGATGGCTGCTGTCGCCCTCTCACCTCAGAGCCCACTTGAGAAATGACCCTCCCCGCCCCTTCTCTATCTCAGCCTCATTATTATTTTTATTAGTGTTACGATCTCCCCGTCGCCGTGAGCATTCGAAGGAAGGCCACGGATTTATATTCAGCCCGTCGTCCGCGTTGTTCCTCCTCGCGAGTCCCACCCCATAAAACACATGCAGGAAGGCATGGGGGCTGCCGGGGAGATGGATGCTCAGCCTCCTGAAATAGAGCCGCGGCTCTCCCATCATCTCCTCGAGGGAGCGAGGTGCGGCATTTATATGGAAACCAGGGAGCAGCCCGCAGAACCCCCCCCCCTTCCCTTCGGGGAATTGCTCTCTCAGGCAAGAGGCATGCAAGCTCCCCCAGAGCAGGTCCGAGAGAGGGAAGCGCGTCTCCCCTCTGAGAAGCGGCATGTATTTGGGGGAGACGAAGGGCGGGAAGGCATTACTGCTGGGCGACAGGCAAGGAATTAAGGCGTCATGACAGGCACATGGCTCAGCAATGAGCCCAATTAAAGAAACATGAACCCGCCTGACCCGCACACAGAACCCGGGCTGTCACCATCCCGGATGTGAGAGAGCAGCGCCATTATCCCCGAGGCCATTAAGATGCTGGGGCGTGGGGGGAGGAGATGCGTTTTCTGTTTGCTGGTGATTTCCATTTTCTCATTCCCGACAGCAGCCGCTGGGATGGGTTTTTTCAACAGAAGCGTCTCAGGCGATCACACGGGTTTTTTGAAAACGGCCTCCCCGAAAGGTATAGCATCAGAGCTGACATGGGTGCTGTGGGCTCACCAAGCCTGTTCCAGGAAGACTGCCCACTACCCCCCCTCTTTTTTTTTTTTTTTTTGTCTTTGGAGATGGATTCACAGCCCTGGGCAGGAAATTGGATTTCAGGGCTGGAGGGCCGAACTGCTCGTGGCCAGCGCTGCTGCAGCCGGCAGCTGGCCACGGGCTCTGAGCGCCTGGCTGGGAGCAGGCCTCCTGCACAGCTGCCCAGGACGGGCTAAGGAGTGTGTGCTTGCTCTGCAGGGGAATCTGACTTCACCCCCAGGCCTGTCTGTGCTAACTCTGCAGCTGGTGACACTGGGAGCCGGCGTCCTGTGTGAAACGCTGAGTCGGCAGATCCAGGGTGGGTCAGCTTTCAGAATGCAGGGGGCTGCAGGGAGAGCAAGGGGCTGCAGGGGGCGGAGGGGGTTGCAGGAGGTGCAGGGGGCTGCAGGGGGCACAGGGGGCTGCAGGGAGCGCAGGGGGGTGCAGGGGGCTGCAGAGGGGCGCAGAGGGCACAGGAGGCTGTAGGGAGCCCAGGGGGCTGCAGGGGGTACAGGGGGCCGCAAGCTTGATTCTCAGCCTTCATCAGCCACTCTAGTCCCTTGGAGTGCTGCTATCTGTGCCAAGACCCAAAGGACCTTTGTGTCCCCAAACCAGTGTCCTCTCTTGTCACAGAGTTTGGGAGTGAGGTCTGATGAGGAAGCTGCTGAGAACAAAATACCAACACTCGGTCAAGAAGCGGGGGGTGCCACGGCTAGAACTCTGGGCCGGGTCATGCCTGTGACCCCAGACAGTGCCGCTGCTCTAACTGGGCTTTTCTGCTCACGAGGGAAGGCAAGCACACACCTCGGTCGCCAGAAAGGCGTTGTCTCGTGGTAAGTGCTGTGGTCAAGGCGAAACTCAGTGAGCTGAAAGAGCAAGAGGTGACATTCCAGGGAAGGCCTGAAAGGAGGAGCCACGTCATGGAGAGATCGGAGAGAACAGCCTCCTCGGTGGAGGGAACAGCAAGCACAAAGCCCCTGAGCAGGGACTGATCTGGCCCATCTGTGAAGCAGGGAGGAAGCACGTGGGGCTGAGGCCTGGTGAGCCAGGGTGAGATGTCTTGAGATGAAGCCGGAGAGGAGGCACAGCCATGGGAAGGGCATTTCAGAGACGGGGGAGAGTGCATGACCCGGTCTGTTTACGGGGACAACTTTGCTTTCCGGGTAGAAAATCTGTTGGAGAGGTGGGAAGCAGGGCTGCCAATCAGAGAGCTGCCGTCGTGCGCCAGGTGGGAGAATGGAACCGCTTTATCTGCAGGGGCAGAGGCACTTCCCCGACACAAGTGGGGAGCCCTTCTCAAGAACATGCTTCTTTGGTGTCTGCGTTTGGACATGGGCCGCGCCAGTCCAGTAGCGAGTGGGGAGGTTATGAGTGCTCCCTGAAGGGCGTCGCGTTCACTGGGCCCCAGAAACTCGCCGCTGTGCGAGGCTCTGACTTCATGAGCACCGTGTGGGGGTGAAGCAACCCCCCGCTGGAGTACAGAAAAGGCCCTGGGGCTACCTGTGAAAGGAGTTGAGGCGCGTCCACCAGGGTCCTGGCAGGAAACAGAACCTCACCCAGATGATTCCATTGCAGGGATTTTAGGGAAGGGACCCCTCGCATAGCACGGGGAAGTTAAGGGAACAAAGACTTTGTGGTGTCAAAGACGAGGGGGCTAGATTGCACCTTACAGAGTCCCAGTGTCCAGGCCCCGCGGCAAGGAGCCTTTGCAGCTGCTCCCACGAAGAGATGGAGCCCATGGCTCCCTCCTTGACTCTAGCCTTGTCTTGTGACTTGCTCTTGCCAATAGAACATGCCGGAAGCAGTGTCGTCATTGTCCTAGGCAAGGCTTCTAGGAATTTTGCAAGTCCTACCTCCCCCTTCTTGGAAGGTGCCCTGGAACTTGCCTGTAAAGAAGCCTGGGCCAGCCGAGTGGATGATGAGAGGCCACGGGCAGGAGAACTGAGGCCGCCAGCCGCCAGCCAGCACCCACCGCCAGTCAGGATGTCAGATGACGTGATTCCTGAAGAACCGCCCAGCTGAGCCCAGCCCAGACTGCAGAGTCACTTGCAAATCAATGAGGATTACTGTGAATCACTACGGTTGGGGTGATTTGTTACGCAGCAGTGGTAACTGATACAGTAGCAAGAAGTCTGAAGGGACACACAATAGCTAGACACAGGTACCTTGGGAAGGTGGGAGCAGGAAAGAAATACCCCAACCTCTCTCTCCTCCTCCTTCCCCGTTTCTTTTCAGTGAATGCAGCCGGGAACCAGAAGTCAAGAGAGGCGGGGTAGCACAGTCCAGAGCGGTCAACCTCGGGGGCTGGGAGTGGGGCTGGGGAAAGCGGCAGCATATGTGGGTGAGGAGGATTGGTCCTCACACTTATTCCAGGTGGGTCCCCGGCCCCAATAGTCCTAGGGAGTCCTCCATCCTCAGAAACACATGCACACAGAGGGCCAGTGTCTCCAGGCAGCACTTGGTTTCCTGGAGAAGGAAAAAGGACTTGAGACAGCTCTGTTTTCCTGGGCTCTGAGCAGGTAGCTTTCTCCACAGTCTGTGCCCTGCTCACCACTGCCCGCACAACCCCCGCACCTCCCCCCCCCCCCAAGAAATATGAGAAGGGAGCATACAGAGCACCAACCGACCCAGCGACCCAGTCTCCCATCACCTTCTACCATCTCCCAGACGGTGCCAGAACTCGGGAGGTGCTGCTGTGCTGGTGAGCGCCTCTCTCCTGGGTCCACCCTCCCTCCAGGACCCGGCCCTGCGAAATCCTATTGACAGGGGTCGCCATGAGCAGAAGGGAACTGGGTGTGGCCTGCAGGACACAAGGAACTGGGCGTGGCCGGTCTGCTTTTGGGCTTGGCAGGCACAGGGGCTTTCTTTGCTGTCCCCGCCCTCATGGACGGACAACTGAAGCCACATTTTCAAAACTGCCCTTTTTTTCTTTTCTTTAAAAATATTTTTTTATTGATTTTAGAGAGGAAGGGAGAGGGAGAGAGGTAGAAACATCAATGATGAGAGAGAATCATTCATCGGCTGCCTCTTGAACACTCCACACTGGGGATCGAGCCTGCAACCTGAGCAGGTGCCTTGCCTGGGAATTGAACTGTGACCTCCTGGTTCATAGGTTGACGCTCAACCACAGAGCCACGCCAGCTGGGCCAAAACTGCCCTTTTGTAGGTGGCAGGGAGGGCCTGGGCATTGCTGATAATTCGAGCTGCGTTTGGAACTGTGTATGAGGACGCTCTCTCCCTGTTGCTCTACCCTGAAATGATGGCCACAGACTAGAGTGCAGCCCAGCCTTAGAGAGGATCAGGGGGGCTCCCGAGGGACGGGAGGAAGAAGCCAGGAAGGTGCCAGGAGGCGGGTTGACTGGGGCAGGAGAGTTTTCAGCAAAACCCAGACACAGCAACCCCTTAGCTTCTCAGGGAAGAGCCCAGAGGAGGAGCCACTGAGCTGGGTGGGAGGCAGAAGGGGCTGCCTGAGCTGGATGGGGGAGGATGGGGAGGGTGCATCCTGCTGGCCAGCTCTCTATCAGGTGCTTGACTCCCGGGGCAGGGACCTCCTCCCGGAGGCTAATCCCACATGGAAGAGCAATAGCAGGAATGAGAAAGGGGCCCCTCTCTGGGCAGACCGACCCAGCAGCCTGCTTCATCTTGGGCTGTGACGCTGGGGCTGCTCCAGGTGGTGACCCCTAACTGAGACCGGGCAGGGGCCGCCCTGCAGTGACATCCATCACAGAGATAAACAGGCCCCACGTTTCCTGCGCAGAATCCGTCCAGGCCCATCCATCCTCCCGAGTGACGAGCCCTGGTCTACACCCGCTTTCCCGTCTGCGGCTGCAGGACAATGGCGACGGCTCGCATTGTGCTTCCAGACCTGGGGACCTGCAGGACGAGGCTGCCTTTCCTGCCAGAGATAGGCAAGGGCGAGCGGGCCAGGAGTGCCTGCAGACAGAAGCCCCCCCCTTCCTCCTGTTGGGTAGACCTGGGGAGGGGAGAAGGGCAGCCGGAGGGTTGGGTGGGAGAGCTGACATTTGCCTGCTGACCTGCTATCAGAGCTGTCAGGTGGCCAGGCCTCTGGCTGCAGGATTGGGAAGGAAGGCCCAGCCCCACCGCTCAGCCCAGCCTGGCCCTCTGCCCAGCCCCCCCATTAGCATTCCCCGACTGACATCTGACTGATATCTTCATTTCACTCCGGTAAACAGGCCACCTACAGGCCAAGGTGACAGTGACCTCTGGCGCTGCATGCGGCACAGGATTCTCCCTGGAGACCCTGCGGAAGCTCTTTGGCAGGGCCAGGGGCTCTCATTTCCCCTCCCCGCCACTCTGATTAGTGCTGACAAAGACATAAATCACCGCCCTGCAGAATGGACAGGGGCAGCGACAGAGACAGGAGGAAGGGGCAGGCGAGGTGGGGGAGGTGTGACTGAGAAGGGCGCCCTCGCTTCTCTGCCACTAAGAAAAAGGCAGCTGCCCAGGCAGCACCACCGGGAGAGGTGGCCCGGCTATGAATAGACTGCAGCACGCCGCCAGCCTCGCTGCTCCTCGCTGACTCTCTGACGTTGAGAAAGGATCTCCTGTGTGAAATGCCGGAGGCTCTGAGTTTGCAAAGACTATTAAATATAGATTCCTGGGGGTGAGCGCGGGGAAGGGTGTGGGAGGAATGCAAACCTGCACCGCAGTGCAGTATAATCCTGAGCGTTTCCGTGCATCTGCTCTCACGCTCGGCAGATGTATGTGAGCGTGTGCCCTGCATGCCGAGCCAGGGGGCAGCGTGTGCTTTCAGGAGCGGCGGAGCCCTCCCAGCTGCCCTCCATACAAGGGTCTGCTATCTTCACACCACTCGGAGGGGAAGTGCAATGCCTGGGAGTTGGGAAAGGCTGGAGACGTGACTAGGCCTATTTTAATCTCTAGGACGCAACGGGAGGCAGTCTCATGTACTGGTGAGGGTGCCGGGGTGACAGGTAACATAAACCCCCACTTACACTGGTTTAAAGGTGAAGATCTCTGATCTCAGGTAGAGCGTCTTCAGGGCTGGGGAACGCCGTGGTTCTCCATGTCACCATGCATTCGGGCCCCTTTCATCCTCCTCCTCTGGCAGCCATACCTGCCGGTTCTGACTTAGGCTGCTTCCCTCATGGTGCCAAAGTGGCTGCCACAGCCCGGTCATCGCACTCAGATGCAATTAAATTTTGCCAGAGACAGAAAGACACTGGCTTGGTTGGTTTCTCATTTGAAGAGCGAACCGGCTCTTCCCAGGGTCCCGCAGCAGGACTGTGGTCAGAATTGTGTTGCATGCAGTTTTGTATTCACCGTTGGCTGAGGGAATGGGACTGTATGTTTGCCTTGAACAAACCAGGTTTTGGTCTCGAGCTAGGAATAGGGTGATCTGGTCTGGGGAGTGGAGACCTGAGTCAAGTTGGGGTTTCATTTTTAGTTGGAAAACGTGTTGCTCTGCCTTCACTTCCCACCGTTCAAGTGTCCCAGTCCCTTTTTATTTTTGCTGAACTGGCTCTTGGTCTCCCCAAAAAAGCAGGCATTTCCTTTTGGTCTCCTGATGGCAGTTGGTTCTATTTAGCATCTTGCTGGCAGTCTGTAGTGGTCTGATCCCTGGACTCACTTTATTAGCAAATCGCCTTTCACTGCAGTTGATTGAAATCATTTGAAATAATCAGAAGTAAAGAAAGATTATTAAAAAAGCAATGCCTCGCCCTGGCTCAGTGGACAGAGCATCGGCCTGTGGACTGAAGGGTCCCAGGTTTGATTCCGGTCAAGGGCATATACCTTGGTTGCGGGCACATCCCCAGTAGGAGGTGTGCAGGAGGCAGCTGATCAATGCTTCTCTCTCATCGATGTTTCTAACTCTATCTCTCTCTCTTCCTCTCTGTAAAAATCAATAATATATATATATATTTTTAAAAAGCAATGCCTTTCTGACTATATGATTCCATATTAGAGATCATCTCTAAGTACCCTTCTGGCTTAATGTCTGACCTTGGGAACACAAACCCGGTGTGCAGTGCAGGCATGCCATGCAACTTGGGGCAATTCTGGGCTTCAGACTTTCAGCCCTGAGAGTGAATGGAGTGGGCGGATTTGGGATAGCACATCCTGTCAGCTGAGTGGCTGAGGCTGCCTCGAGCACTTCGTGAAGAAGGACTCAGAAGTTCATTGGGGAAAGTACTGTCGCCCCCGGTCATGTCTGCCAAGGGCAGGAGAGGAGAGAGGGGTCGGGTTCTTTGACTCAGGGCCAGAGGATCTCAAAGAACCTTCTAGCACTAACATTCTTGGGCTGTTATTTTCTCCTCCTCCATCGTTTATGCTGAGGCTTTTAAGAGGCAGCTCTAGTGCAGTTAGGAAACCAACCTCTGATGGACCTGGTAGTTATGGGACCTTGGGCTTGTGTTTCTTCAAACATGACATCCTTCTGTCGCTCAGATTTCTTGGTCCTGCTTTGTGCCTGCTCCTTCATGTAGATATGAATAGTGCGTGTATGTAAACACGTGGGCAGTTGTCTCCCAGTATCCACGGGGGATTGGTTCCTGGACTCCCCTCGGGTACCAAACTCCAGGGATGCTCGAGTCCCTTACATAAAAGGGCGAGGAATTTGCATAGAACCTATATTTGCATGTAGGTGACAGCAGGCTGCCTGCACGTCACTTCATTCGTGTGGATTTGGTGCAATGCTTGGTGAGGTAAATTCAAGCTTTGCTTTTTTTAATTTTCTGGAATTTTTTCTGTAACATTTCTGTAAGACCCATGGTAGGTTGAATCCACAGATGCAAAACCTGCAGATATGGAGGGCCGATATGGTATATATAACATACAAACACATATATGTCTTCATATGTCTAGAAAGCACACCTGATGCAGGCTTATTCACTCACTCATTCAACAGGTATATGTGGCACACCTACTATGTGCAAGGCACTGTGGGTGCTGGGACACAGCAGAGAATGAGATGGCCAGTCTCTGACCTCTTCAAGGAGCTTCTTCCTAAGAGGAGAGACAGACAATAAACAGATGAGGACATAACTGTTCCCTGTACATAAACATTGGAACCTGAAGGACATGAGGGAAGAGCATCCTGGGCAGAGGGAACAGCAACTACAGATGCTCTGAGGCAGGAATGAAGTTGGCAGGTTCAGGAACAGCGAGGAGGCCAGAGTGGAAGGACATGTTGCACAAGGGGAGGCACCGTGGGCAGGAGGATACGAGGCCACAGAGGCTGGGTCCTACAGGGCTGGGAGGCAGGTGAAGGTGTGATTGTGCTCTGAGTGGGACAGAGGCCGGTCTGGCTCCCAGCCGGGGAGGGACTTGGGTCTTAAAGGAGCCTCTGGCTGCTGTGTGGCTGGGGAGTGTCTGGGAGGTGGGAGGGGACACAGCAAGGTAGAAGCCAGTAGCTGAGTCTAGACGCTGTTGTAACCGCAAAGGCAACAGGAGATGGTGCCTATGGCAGGGTTAGGAGACGGGAGGTGGTGAGAAGCAGTCAGATTCCCGGTGTGTGTCGTAGATGGAGCCTAGAGGATTTGGGGATGGATTTTGTTTCAGGGATGACTCTCAGATTTCTGGCCTTGAGCAACTGGTGAAAGGTGGTCCCATTTACTCTGGAGGGAATGACTAGGGTGAGGAAATCGGGGTCGTTTTTGGACAAGTTAAGGTACCTGGTGGGCAGCTGTGGGGGAGCCCAGGCTGGAGCTGGGACTAACTAGGACTTGCTAATGTGTATTTCAGGGCTCCGTCAGAGCCGAGGCTTGGCATTTCATATGTGCCATGATCTCATTTAATCCTCATGACAACGTGGCCGGACACGGGATACTGTCTTTCTGTTGCGTCTAAGTGGGTTACTTGCCATGTTCTGATTTCAGACCTGCTACAGTGTGAAAAATCGTGCATCTGAGCACTGATGAAATGTGGTCCTATTTTTAAAAAGTATTTTTATTGATTTCAGAGAAGAAAGGAGAGGGAGAGAGAGATAGAAACATCAATGATGAGAGAGAATCATCGATTGGCGGCCTCCTGTACTCCCCAACTGGGGAGTAAGCCTGCAACCCTGGCATGTGCCATGACTAGGAATCAAACCGTGACCTTCCTGGTTCATCGAACCGGGCTCAACTCTGGTCCTATTGTTTCTATTTCAGATGAAGAAACTGAGGCGTCAGTAGCCGGCCCGGTGTCTCAGAGCTAGTAATGGGCACAGTTGGGTTTCCTGCTCTTGCCTCTTCCTCGCTCCCTCTCCTGATATACATGATGCTTAGCAGTGACTGGCACTCATACCTCTCCTGACGTGGTCACCATTCCCAGCTGTTTAATACATGGTATCACATGCATGTGACATGCATCCTACAGTGTGCTGTGCAACACGGGGAACACACCATGCATACACCTGCTCCACAGTCAGGAACATGCATATGTCTCGGGCTAAAAATAAACATTTTGGTATATTATTGTGTAGCTTTTCAGACCAAACTCCTGTGGGCTCACATTTGCATGTTATTACAGCGAAAGAAAAGCGGTATTCTTAAGAATGAGCAGCCTCAATCCTGCACAATTCAATCTAGCTTTCTTTTGGAAACCAAGGAGAGGCCGACTTTTCTCAGTACGTCCCCACGACCTGCCCGTTTCTGAGGAAGACCGTTGCCCGTAAGTGAAACACGAAGGCACAGGGCAGCTGCCCGTGGCACGTGTCTGTGACCCGGGGGTATTCAGGCACCAGCAGCTGTAGCTTGGGAACTGGGTGAAGGGGATTTCCAGCCCCCGCAAATCCGAGGCCCCCCGAGGAGGAGAGCGAGGGGAGGGGACTATAACCCTTCCCTTGGGCTGTGGTCCCTGCTGCCCCTGAGCCTGGAGTTGCTCTGACAAGGAGCTAAGCAGAGAAGGGCTGGGTGATGGGGGAAGGCGCCCCTTTTCGACTGTGAAAGTCTGTTGTGGCTGTTTTATTTCGTCATTGGGGAGTGTCTCAGAGACTCGGTAATTCAAGGAAAGAAAGATTAGTTAGGCACTAATCTGGCTGGTGTGCCTCAGTTGGTTGAGTGTCGTCCCATTCACTGAGAGGTCTCCTGTTTGATTCCCAGTCAGAGCACATGCCTGGGTTGTGGGCTCCATCCCCAGAGGTGGCAGATCGATGTTTCTCTCTCATTGATATTTCTCTCTCTCTCTCTCTCTCTCTCTCTCTCTCTCAATAATAAAACCTTTTTTTTTTTTTTTAAAAAAAAGAGAAAGATTAGTTAAGCCTTATATGGCACTTAAAAATTCAGACTTGTAAATTCAGTATCAGGAAACTAGACTGCCTGACTTAAAAATGGGCAAAGACTTGAATAGGCATTTCTCAGAGACAATAGAGAAATGAGAGAAATGGCCCATAAGCACAGGAAATGATTGTTAGGGAAATGCAAATCAGAGTCACACGAGACACCCCTTCGCACCCACCGAGGGGGCTACTACAGAAAATGCGCAAATAAAAATGACAAGTGTCGAGGAAGACGTGGGCACCTAACATGGTGCAGTCCCTGGAAGACGATGCGGTGGCTGCTCCAAAGTATTGCACACACGGCCCCCAGGAAACTGCTCCCGCCAGTTGAGGGACCACATTTGTATCGAAGTATGTCGTTGGGGGGTGTCTCCCGGGAATTCCGCCCTCACAGTTCTAGGGTGGTGCTCATGCGCTTTCTGGAGTTGAGTTCCAGGAATCACAGCCACGGTCATTGGCACCCCTCCCCACCCCACCCCCCTGACCACAAACGTTTGTTCCATCAGTGCTGCCCCCGAGTGCAGTTTCCATGCATTTCATCATTGTGTTTCAGCCATGGGCAGGAGTCTTTCTTCTCTGTCACGGGCTTTTATACCGGGTGGCATCCAACACCCTCTAGCAAGGGGTGGTAGCTGATAGCCAGACACTCGGACGCAGATGAACCGTGAAAGGCACTTTGTGAGAGTGAATCTGAGTTCCCACGAGGGGTTAGATTTCTTGTGGGTTTGGCCTCCCGTCTCCAGGTGGCCGAGCCACAGCTGGGAAAGGCCCTCAGCTTTCATCTCCGTGGGATTATATTGGACCCCCTTGGGTAACCCCCGCTCCCCTCCCCAACTGAGGTCCTCGCCTTCATCACATCTGCAGGCCCCTTTGCCAGTGAAGCCACAAGGTCACAAGTTCCAGTGTTTACGATATGGGCATCTGTGAGGGGGTCATCGGGTCGCTATTTTAGCAACCACATTAGTCTGTTCCCTTGCTTGCTCCTGGGCATTAGCAGGTGCTCGTGAAGTTTGCTGAGTAAATGAAGGGCTGCCACTTAGCGGGCAGGTACTGCTAGGTGGTGGTGAGACATGTTCAATGTGTATTTTCTCATTTGTTCTTTGCAACAGCCCTGGGCAGTAGGGTTTTGGCCCCAGGTTACAAGTGGGGACACTGAGGCTCAGAGAGGTGGCCTAGCTTTGCCCAGGACCATCCAGCCAGCGAGTGGCTGAGCTGGAACTTGAGTCTGGGTCTCTCTGTCTCCCGTCTTTTGTAGCTCGAGGAGGATGCCTCAAGCCAGGGCACGTCCCTGCTCCCAGGCCACTTACCTGTACCTGCTCGCCTCTCCACGCCAGTGCCTTCTGTTCCAAGCTGGAGGTTGCTCAAGGCCCATCTCCCTCCCTTTTGTGGGGACGCTCCCTCCCTTTAATGAAATCAGTTCTGCAACCTGACAGGAGGATCAGGGCAGATTTCGGGTATCCATGTTGCCATGCAACATCTGGTCCGGAGCCAGCAGCTTTGGCGTCCCTGGGAGCTCTTAGGAATGCTGACTCCCAGGCCCTGAGCCTCTGAGTCAGGCTCTCCTGACAAGCTCTCAGGGGCCGTGCTCACACATCTGTCTTTTAAAAAAAAAAAAAATACTCTGAGATATAATTGACATGTAATATCGCATAAGCTTAAGGTACCAAGTGGACGGATGTGCTTATTGTGTTTTCTGTGGTATGTTTACCACGCGGCGTGCTGGCGAACCCTCCATCACATCGCATGATGTCACTTCTTTTCGTGGTGAGAACACTTAAGGTTTACAGTGTTGTTGACTCACCAGCACGCTGTGCGTGAAATCTGTAGGACTGCTCATCTTCCAGCTGCGTGTTTGGACCCGCTGACCAACATCTTCCCCACCCCCTACCCCCAGCCCCTGGAAACCACCCTCCCACCCCCTGTTTCTGTGCATTCAGCTTTTTTAGGTTCCTCATACACGTGAGATCATACAGCAGTTGCCTTTCTTTTCTGACTTATCACACTTGGCATGATGGCAGCATCTGCTTCTCCCGGCTGAGCACTATCCCATTGGGTATAGAGACCCCATCTTCTTTACCCATTCACCCACGGACGGACACTCAGGCTGTGTCCCTCCTTGGCTCCTGTGAGTAACTCTGCCATAGACATGGCGGTGAAGCTATCTCTTGAGACCCTGTTTACAGTTCCTTTGGGTAAATACCCGGGAATTGGATTTCTGGCCAGGCCATCAGTGGGATTACAGCAAAGGAACCCATCAACACAATGAAAAGGAAGCCTACAGGACAGGAGAAATTATTTGCAAATCCTATATCAGCTAAAGGGTTACTATTCAAAATAGGTGAAGAACTTATACCACTCAGTAACAAAACAGCAACAGTAAAACGTGATTAAAAATAGAAGGCCCGCCCGCCAGCCTGTGAGAAGCCCGGGCATGCGGGTGCCGGAGAAGACGTCAGCTCCTGACCGCAGGGGCTGGACTATCATTCTCACAAGAGTAATAAGAATCTGAAATTCTCCTGTGATATAAATAGTGTCCACGGCCTTTCAAAGTGACTTTTATCTGAGTCAGAAATAGAAATAAAACAGGAAATGGGCCGCAGAGAAAAACTCGAATTGGGTCAAAAACGAAAGAAAGAAAAGAAAAACACGCGCGGGTTTCCCGGACCACCTGCGTGAAGAGACCACACCCGCCCTGGGCGCAGCAGCAGGTGAGGCCCCGGATAGCTCCCTCCACTCAGTGGCTGCAGATGCCTCTGTTTCCCCAAGAAGCTCACAGCCCCGGGAAAGCCAGCAGCCGGGCTCCCACTCCTGCGGACTCGACTCACCCTGTTAATAACCGCCAGGCTTCCCGCAGGCTGCGCATCTTTCCGGGGCAGGACTGCCTGGGCCTGCTGGCAGGGAACCTGTCTTCTCAGCAGCTGCCCAAGCCCTGCAGCCCCTGCTCCTCTCCAATGGGGACCCTCACGGGGTGGGCAGGGGGGGTGTGAGAACAGTCACTCAGTGTCCCCCTGGGGGAGAGGGCCCCTCCCACAACGGTGTGGCTCTCCATCATGGGGCCACGCGAAGAGTCTTCTCCGTTTCCTGGGGAATCGCTGATAAAGGAATCCTGTCTGCTGCTGCCTATGTGCACCTCAGCCGGCCAAACCCCAAACTCTGCTCTGCCCGGTCCCGGCTAGAGCTGGCGCTTTGGAAACAGGAGACAATAATGAAAGCTGAGAGCAGGCACTGAAGCTGCGCCAGCTGCATCCGCCACCCAGGGTTGGCTTTGCTGCCCTCTGGTCCTGAGAAATGTGTCTGTGTGGGGTGGCCCGGGAGTGTGGGGAAAGGCTAGGATAACGGGAAGCACATCCCTGCAGCCTGTAGCATCCCCTCCTCAGGGCACATCTTTGCTCGGAGCCTTGCTCCCGCCAAGCCTTGCAGACAGGCTGTGGACGGACAGGCTGTGTGCGTGTCTGCTGGTCCTCCGCTCAGTGCCTGTGACGGAGCTCAAAAGCTGCAAAACACACCAGGGTGTTCCCGAGGCTCCGGCTCTGCGGCTGTACCTGCCGCTTCCTGTTTACAGCTGGACGGGAGCCCCTGGGACCAGGCCTCCTGCTGGCTTCGTCGGCTTCCTCCGAGACCCTGACGCGCTTCCCTCCTGCGCCTGAAAAAACCATTGCTGGGAACAGGAGCAAGGGTGACACCGCTCAGAACTACCGCCTTGCATGTTGGGGGAACGTCTCAGGTTGACCTGAGCCTCGAGCTTCTGCCCCCTGAGTTTTGGGGAGCATCCTGATACCAATGTGGGGGTCACAGTCTGAGATGACTCATGGGGCCGACGGGGCTCGGCTGTGGGGATGGGGACAGGTGTCTAAACCTCAGCACCCTCGCCCACCCGGCCTGTGTGTCCCCTGCTTATTCGGTGCGCTTTCCCAAAGGGCTTCCTCCCTTCACCCTGGTGACACGGGCAGGTGGCTGCCCCAAGGACACTGAGGACCCCGGAGATGACCCTCCCAGGTGGCCAGGTGGTGGGAGCACCGGCCCCTGGCTCCAGGCCTCTCTCACAGAGCCTGCTGGTGAAGGGTAAAGGACCAGCAGCAGCGGCCACCATGAGAGCTCGCTGGGGTGCAGAGTCGAGGGCCCTGCTGGACCCAAAGATCTGAATCTGCATTGTGGCAGGCCCTGCCCCCGAATGGTTCCTGCACCTTGAAACAGGAGGAGCCCGCCTAGAGACCCAGCCCGTGCCCTCGTTAGGAGGACGCCTGTGCTGACTCGGGACATTCTGTGCTTTTCCGACTCTCAGGGGCACGTGGCTCTTGCAGTTGATCTTGTTTCTGTGCGAAGAAAAGCAGGTCCAGTTCACTGAAGGGCTGGCGCTTAGGCCTCGGGCACAGGCATGCCGCATGTCCCAGGCTTAAGGGGCACATGGTGAAGAGAAGGGTTTCTAGGGTGAATACACCATGTCCTGAGGCATGAAAAGCCACATGCCAGCGGCCAGGCAGGTGGCAGGGGATGCATGCAGGGGGCTGGGTGGGCCTCTGGGGACTGGGTAGCAGGTGCCCCAGGATCCCGCCCAGTGCAGGCAGGTTATATTTTCGTGAGAAGCCTGAATTTGAATGTTTTGGAAATTACCCACTATTGTCAATTAATTAAAATATCTTTTAAAGAAGAGAGAAGTCTGACAGGCATGGCTCAGTGGTTGAGCATCGCCCTATGACCCAGGAGGGCACAGTTTGATTCCTGGTTGGGGCACATGCCTGGGTGGTGGGCTCGATCCGCAGTGCAGGGTCTACAAGAGGCAGCCGATCAATGACTCTCTCTCATCATTGATGTTTCTCTCTCTCTCTCTCTCTCTCTCTCTCTCTCTCTCTCTCTCTCTCCCCCCCTCTCCCTTCCTCTCTGAAATCAATAAAAATATATTTTAAAAAGAATGATGGGGTAAGCTGAATCAAGCAGGCCATGCAGCATGCTGGGGCCCTGGGTCTTTCACCCCAGTTTAGCCCCTCCCTCCCAGATGAGGTGTCAGACTGGTGAAGGAGATGGAAAATTTCATTAAAATCCTGCAAGAGAACATATGCGACTGGCACCCCCACAGGGCCCTGAGTCTCACCCACTTCTTTATCCAAACTGTCCATTTATTATTCAGAAGTGTCTGTGGATCCCCTCCTGTGAGCTAGCCTTTATGCTGAGGGTCAAGATACAACAGCTCCTGCCCTTAAAAGGATGCAGGCTGGCCAGTGGGACAGAGAGGCTGGATGATGGAAGTGCTGTTCTGTGCAGGGAGACCGGCTTGTGCAAAGGTCCTGAGGTGCAAACAGCATGCTTAGGTGGGGAGCTACCACCAGGTCTGTGCCAGGGGAGCCAGTGTGTTTGGAGGAGAGCTGTGAGGTGAGGATGGAAAGGGAGGATGGGACCAGCGGACAGTGGTCTCTTCTGTACATACAATTAAGGATCTTGAACTTGGACCCGCAGGTCCTCAATGGTCATTAGTAGGGAGACAACATGGCTGGAATTCAGTTTTCCCTAAATTCACTCTAGCTGTGAAGAGGAGGATGGATTTACTGGGAGGGGAGTTGGGAAAATATCAGGACTCCAGAGAGCAGTTGGGGGTGGATTGGGGGGAACGGGGTCCAGGAGTGGAGATACAGGGAGAGGTGGGCGTGGTGTTAGGGGCAGGGTGGGCGGGTCTGCTAGGTGAAGGGAGTTGTCCCTGAGATGGGGCCCTGGGAGGGGTCATGGGATGATCCTCTCTAAGAGGTCTCTGGCTAAGACCTGCTCTGTGACCTCAGCCTCTGCTCCTCTCTAGAGCCTGCATTCTCAGGAAGGTATGGGAGGGTGTATGTGGTAGCAATCTCTCCCTGTATCTTTCTCTCTACACACACACACACACACAGAATAAATGCGCACATGCACACGCATACATGCATACATGATCACACTGCACACATGCATTAGCACGCACACAGCAAGGGCTGATGCGCCAGTGTCTGCCCTTCTTGCTCCTCCCTCTGTGTGCTGTTTGCTGATGTGGCCCTGCCTCTGCTGAGACGCTGGCAGTGGCGGCCTATGGGCACGTCCACATTCGCCACACAGACTTGCCGGGCACCCACCAGGGCCTGGCCACCCACTGGGAGTGCGTTCGTCAGGTCGTCCTATGGCGGACTGCCCCCCCCCCCGCCCCCCATGGCGATGTGAGGCCCAGCTGCCAGGCCCGGCTGCAAATGTGTGCTGATTTGATTAGCTTGTTTAGTCATCGCTGCGGATGGGCGGGGCCGCAGCCACCAAATGACATTCTGCTGCCTGCGACTCTGCCGTCGCTTTCGGAAGGAATATTATGTTAATATCTCACACGAGGGCCTCTGATCCCGCAGGACAATGGGGGCCAGGCTGGGCCAGATGGTGCGTCGAGGCCTTCCTTCGTAATCCTGGGAATTGAAACCCTCCATCTCATCCGAGCGCGGAGGCCTCCCATCAGCTGGCAGGGGAGGGCCCTTTGCAAGGTACTCACCGCTGGTCCTTATGGGGACATTTATCTGGGGGACGACAAAGGCTGGGCGGCGCTTCATGGCAGAGAAACAGATCCTGTTGAAGAACAGAGCTCTCTGATACCTGTGAACAATAATAGTACCACCATTTACTGAATTCTTCCAGGGTTCCGAGATCGTTACATCGGGGCCCTGGGCAAGCTGCACGTCAGACATTGCTCCCATTTCAAAGATGAGGAGGCTGAGGCTCCAAGAGAGCAACCAACTTGCCCAGGGCCACCGACTCGGAGTGGAGGCAGCAGGACTTCTCCTGGGTCTGTGTGGCCCCGAGCCCTCCCTGCCCGTAGCCACCGTCCTGACTTTTGCAGTCACCTCCAGATTCTCTGACCCAGGGAATGACTTTGAGAAGATGAACGCACACAGCGCCGGGCCCCACCCTAGAGCTACGATGCAGTCGGCGTGAGCTGTGACCAGGGAATAAGCATTCCTAGCAAGTGTCTGGGTGATGGCGGTGCCAAGAACCCCACTTTGATAGCCACTGACCCGGAGCATAGCTACCCGAAGCCCACAGCTCCCCCCGCACACGAGGTGGGCATCTTCACCCAGCAGGGAGGCCACAGAGCCAGGACTCAGCCCCAGACTTTGATGTGGCCTCGGGGGTGCAGATGTTACCTTTTGATTTCGCCTCCGTGGTAGAGCGTGCGGGGAGCCATGTAGGATGCTCGTTCCTCGCTCCTAGCGGTTGTCTCTGCTCGGTCACTCACCGGTCACTCACCGTGTCCTGCAGCTGGGGCTCATACGATGTTATCATCTAGAGTCTGGCTCTCTGTGCCATGCAGTCCAGTCCTGTGGCTTTTGACAAAGGCATAGTGTCTTTACCCACTGATCCAGCATCGCATGGACTAGTGTCCCCGCCCTGAAGTGCCTGTGCTCCCATCACTCCTCCTCCTCCCTGAACCCAGCTTTCTTCACCTTCCCTCACCACATGCATTGTCCATGCAGTGACTTCATTGTGGGGCTGTCTGAAGGACATCTGCCTCCCCGCTGGCCTGTAAGAAGCTTCATGAAAGCTGTGACCGTTTCCACGTCACACGCGGACACCACGCTGGACACGCTGGGTCACTGCCGAATGGATGGACAGCTGGGTGGGTGAGAACTCGTGGAGGGAGCACAGGAGGCAGGAGGGCTCCTGGAACTGGCTGGGGGTGGGGGGGAGGCGTATCAGGAGGGAGATAGAAGCACCCCCACATTAGCTTTGCCCGCCCCACTCACCTCCCTGTTGGGAAAATGAAATGGCCAAGAAAGACTGCTCCTCAGCTGGGCCACACTGGGGAGCGCCTAGAGGCCAGTGTGGCCCCGCCTTGCCCCGTCAGGATGATGAAGATGACAGGCTCGAGGGTTGGATGTCAGGAGCCCCGCCCTGATGTGGCTGCACAGGGCCCAGCTGTCACTGTCTCCGTCTTCGTGACATCTGGAGTCACCTCCAGATGCACTGGCCCAGTAACCGAGGAAGCAGTTAAATAGAGACTCCCATTAAGGAGGCCCACTTCCCCGCATGTCTGCCCCGGTTACTCCCCAGTTCAGTCTGTCCCTGAGCCAGTTTCCAGGACAAACACACCGTCTCTTATCTCCACGGCCTTAACCTTGAAGCCATCGGCTGCCTCTGGCTTTTCCTGCCGTCCCTCTCTCACCTCCCCTGTCCCCTGCAGCCGGATGAAGGAGGCCTCCCCGTGCCCACTGGAGGCTGAAGGGCTAGCAGTCCCGTGGGCCTGGGGGAGAGGGCAGGCGCTGTGGGGCCCACTTGCCAGCAGGCAGGGCCCAGCCATGAAGGCGCCCTTTCTTCTCTGTCGCGAGGCGGCTCCGGCCACGGGGTCTGCGTAATCGGATTGAGTTTCCTGGGCGGACAGGTTGGCTTTGTTCTGCTGTTCAGATCTGCGTCCGCTTGACTTTCTGAGTTGCTTCTGGAACGCTCTCTGACCTGGTTTCACTCAGGACACCAGGGCCTTTGCTGGGTCCACAGGGGAGGCTGGAGGGTGGAGCTGGGAGGGCGGGCTCGGGGATGATGGGCAGCGAGGAGCAGACCAGCCCAGGAAGGGGTTCACACTCAAATCATGCGTCCCCTGGCCTGGTTCCTGCGTCCCTCCCCGGCGCCCTGAGCCTTCTCCCCTTGGTGGGGTGGGGAGGGCACCAGCAGACCACAGGGGACCCCTGGCCCCGTCCAGACAGGGACACACCCCTGAGCATAATGTGCACACTCCTGGGGTCCCGGCCTCCATGAGTGGCACGGAGGGAGGTCTTGTTGGTTAAAAATAACGGGACTCCTTCGCCCGGATGTCAACCAGAAAGCTAGTGGGAGGGCGAATCTCCGGGCCTCGTTGGGTGAGGGCCAGGCTCACTCAGGAAGAAAGAGGACCCGGGGCTTCCTCACTCCTGGCACAGGCAGGCCCTTTGCTATGTGAACAGCCCCTGTGGCCGGCTGTCCTGCCCACCAGCACTCCCCTCCCTCTCCAGCTGGGGCTGTGCCTGTGCGGGGCCCTCTTGGCGTGTGCTGGAGGGACAGCGTGTGTGGCCGTGGGCTGGCCTGTGACCCTCAATGCGTGTACCCCTGCCAGACCGCACTCTCCTGGCCACTGGTGTCCTCCAGGGCAGGACAGGGGCCTGGCCGAGCCCATCGGTACCCTCTGGGGGGCTTGGTTGGTTGGTTGGGCTTTGTTTTCTCAACAGGAGTTGGGGAACCTGTTAGAAGGTGAGGGGAGGGCCACAGGCAGCCACGTGTCTGTGCCGGTAATAGGAAGGGATTGAAGGCGGCGCCTATGGAGACATCACAGGGGGTGAGGGAAGGCTGGGCAGTATCTGAGAGTGTTGTCCTCCTGGACCCAGCGGGCACCAAGGTCGGCTTCCTATCTGCCTTGTTGGGGCTTTTGTCAGCCGGCAGGTCCCCTTTGTACGTACGTATGTTCACTCAGGTTCTGTCCTTTTCCTCGCACGTGAGGGGACGCTGGCTGGGCCAGGCTGGGCTGGAGCTGGCTCTCTCCCTCGCCTAAGAGATGGGCCTACAGGGTGGTGTGCATGCAGGTGCCAGCCACTGGCTTGAAACCTGGTCTCAGGTAAACGCCTCGACTTGCTGCGCCTCACTTTTTCTATCTGTAAAATGGGGCTAATGCCATACTGCCTCATGCCGTCGTTGCGAAGGTTGAGGGTTTGATCAGTGCTTGGCGTGCAGTCAGCTCAGTGGCTGCTATTATTATCGTCTCCCTGGGGTTCAGTGGCTGTGATCAGAGCCTTCCTGGAACCAAGGAACGGAAGAAACGCCAGCGAGAGCCACGCTCTCCTGACCTAATTAGACGCCGGCTGGGGGATTGCTGGTCTTGTGGCAGCTGAGTCCTGGGAAGTGACTGGAGGCTGCCGCCCCTGGAGCTCCCAGTGTGCTGGCCCCGAGGCTGGCCTGAGGGCTGGTGGGCCCTGCTCGGGACAGAACTGGAAAAAGCACAAAGTCTCCTAGCGAGACTCACACCCGGACACTCCAGGAGGCATACAGCTGGCCGTCAGTAGGAGAATGGGTAGTGAGGCTGGGGTATATCACACTGTGGACGACACCACTCCCTTGTGAGTGACTAAATCCCGGACGCATGGCTCAATAGGGGAATCTGAGACACCGATCTGAACTTGAACATGCAAGTGGTTGAAGGAGTTAAGATGCATTTTTAATAAAGCTGGAAAAAAACGCACATCAAGCCCTGCATTGCTCAGGGACACACTCATAGTTGGTCAACACAAAAAATAAAAGCAAGGAAAGAGACCAAAATGAAATTCAGGGAATCAACATGGGGGTGGAGGGGATGTAGCAGGGGCGGGGCAGGGCATCACCTGGGTCTACCTTAGCCGTGATCACCTTGGCGAGGTCTGGTTCTTCCACTGAGAGGGGTCACAGGTGCTTATTTCATGATCATGCTGTATAATCTATAATAATAAAAGCATAATATGCTAATTAGACTGGGCAGCCAAATGACCTTCCGGACGTCATTCTGGATGTCTTCCTGGATGAAGCCACGGTGGTGGGGGGTAAGGCAGAGGCAGTTAAAGGCAATCAGGCAGGCAGGTGAGTGGTTAGGGGCGATCAGGCAGGCAGGCAGGCAGGCCAGCAGTTAGGAGCCAGCAGTCGTGGATTGTGAGAGGGATGTCCGACTGCTGGTTTAGGCCTGATCCTGCAGACATCTCGTGAGGGGTCCCAGATTGCGAGAGGGTACAGGCCAGGCTGAAGGACCCCCTCCTCCATGCATGGATTTCATGCACCGGGCCCCTAGTGTAATATAAGCTGCATGAAATGGTTCCTAATACAAGGTTTGAAAAAGAGATTATTGAGCTTGACTTTGCTTTTAGATGTTTCTCCCCACTTTCTATTTACTCCCTTTCTCCCTTCCTTCCTCTCTCTCTCCCTCCCTTTACGTGGTTTATAATGAACAAGGATAATTGTGCCTTTGCAAAGACAAATTAAAAAGAAACAATTTTCAGAGCATGGACTTGGAGTAGCCAGGCCCCTCCCAATCCTCTGTTGTTGCCTGGATACCTGTGTGGCTTCCTCCCTGCCTCTGTCCCCACCTCCTCTGTCCTCACCTCCTCCACTTCTGCCTCCATTCAGCCCCTGAGGGATCTTGGAAGCCATCAGTGGCCTTGAACCACGATTCTGGTTAAAACTCACTTGTGCTTCCTGAAAGCCCGAGCCCAGCTGAGTGCCTTCTCCTCTTCAGCCATGCCTCTCCCGACCTCCGAGGCAAGGGGTAGGGTTCCCCGACCCGAAGGCCTTAGTTTTCCCTTCTGTTTCGGTGGCGACTGACTGCAGAGGCCCTGGCACGGTGGCTCCCGAATGCCAGCTCTGTGAGGGCGAGATTTTGTCGGTTTTGTTTATCTTTGTATTCCAAGTGTCTAGAACAGTGCCTGATACACGCAGCCATGCCATAAATGTCTACTGAACAAACGGATGAATGAGTGAGTGAATGACTGTTAAACCGAGCCTCCCTTCGTTCCCCTCTAAATGGAGATATTAATAGTACTGTCCTCGAATGGCCATTACGGGGATTGGGGAAAAGATGCATGTGAAAGTGTTTAGCGAATGTCCGACACGCAGCTCGAGCTGGTTGCATGTGAATCTAAGTCTGACCCCAAAGGCCTGGCACCAGTTCCCAGTGGGCCTGAGGTTGTCCATCTGAGCTCAAGCTCTCTCCCTCTCCCTGTGTGGTCCACGGGAAAAGGGATCCCGGGGTCTGTGCTCCTCCCCCTCGGCTCGGGGCCAGTGACCTCTGGCCTCAACTCTGACTGGTAGGTCAGAGGGTCTATTGTTCAGGGGCTGTTGATGGCTGGGCAGCCCCATTGGGTCCCCAGAGCCCAGCTGGTCTGTGCAGCCATGGTCACGGTCCCACTCTCTGAATGGCTCTTTCTTTAAATAGAGGCAAACTCCCCAGCAGGCACAGGAGGCTTCTGACTCAGCCAGCTGTCTCTCAGCTCTCTCTGGGTCCTGAAATTCTTGAATCACACAGACCTTGGATCCATTGCGGCCTCCCGCTCTCCCCCAATTTCTGTCAAGTCCTAAGGCTCAGTCTCCACATCTGTGAAATGGGGAAACAAAACCTCTCCAGGGGGGCTGTTGTGAGGAGGAGAGAAGATAGCTGTGGTTTTCCTGGCGACATGGCACTCCTGAAAGAGTTACATCATTGTCAAATATGTAATCTAGCAATATAAGATGTGATGGTTATAGAGTATGAAGATGGCCGTGATGGCTGCGTTTCAATGGACTGACCGATGACCTTAGGTAGAGCAGAGCATCAGGGAGAAGAAAGAAGCGTTCTGCACATGTACTTGTGCACGTGTGTCTGTGTATTTATATGTAGATAGACATATGTGGTCTATAAATATACACTTTGTATTGTATAAGGGAAAATGACACCGCAGGAAAAATGCATATACATAATTAAGCATGTTCCTATAAATGAATGAACAAAGAGACGTTTGAAATGCCAGCTCAGTGGCATATGCTGCCTCAACACAAGCCACTGCCTTACTGTTGTTCATACATAAAGGAAGGGCGCCTGGACATGGCCAGCTCTGAGATGCCTGCTGACCTGCCCCTGCCCCCCTGCCCCCCCAGTCCCCCCCACTTCCTTGCCCCAATCTTTCCCCTCCCGCCTCTGGCGGTGGTCCTGTTGCCGCGGCCACACTGGGCTTTTCTTGTCCCACACACAGGCTCAGTCTCTCTGTGACAGGCCCTCATAACACTGCGATGTATCCTTCAAGGCACTTCTCACGGTTGATCTTTTGCATTTATTTGTAATTGTCTGTTTATGTCTCCTCCACCAGACTGCACCTTTAGCTGCAGTGAGAGCAGATGTCCCATCTGGTTTTGCTTTCCATTTTATCTGTAGCACCACTGGGGTGTGTGGCACAGTGTAGATGCTTGAGTGGGTGGATGGATGGTCAGATGGATGAATGGACAGATGAATGGTTAGATAGATGGTTGGATGGATGGATGGATGGATGGATGGATAAATGGGTGAATGAATAATACAGATTGCCCTTGAGTATCTTTCTGTTCATTTGGAGTCACAAGACCTTCCGTATTTTCTGGCGTATAAAACGACTTTTTAACCCAGGAAAATCTTCTCAAAAGTTGGGGGTCGTCTTATACACCCAGTCATCTTATATGCCGGAAAATACGGTAAACCCAGAAAGTGGTCAGTATAACAAGGCCCTTTGTGGTCAAGTGTCCTGCATCCAGGGACCTAGCCCAAGGGTAGAAGGAGGCCATGATCATCTCCTTGTAGAACAATCCTTGTCTGTATGAAATAGGACAAGACAATCTAACCACTTGGGTGGGGGGGGGGGGTAGGTGGTGGGACAGGGATCAGAAGGAGGTGGTGTTGAAACTGTTGAAGAACGAAATTCAGCTGAGTCCCTTTGAAGATCTAATCGGCTTCGTTAAATGATTCGTGAGTCAGGCAGGAACTAGGAGGGCGCGCTGAGAGGTTTTGCGAAACGGAGGGTTTTTATACGAAAAAAGAGGGCGGGAGGAAGAAGTTGCAGGAGTGGATTATTTCGGGCAAGGTGACCTCCTTTTAGGGAAGGCCGGGGTCTTATCAGGCAGATACATCACTTACCAAAGCGAGCTGCCTAACTTGTGTTGCTCAGGAAATTCCAGATTGATTGGCTGACAATGTGCCCCTGGGAGAGGCTGCAGCTCAAGGTCACTGGCTTAAGCACTTTGTCCAGCGAAAGCAAATTGTTGAACACTTTGGTGTTTGGTGAATGTGGCAACAGTGACTCCGTCTTGGCCTGTGGTTTCTGTTTGTAAGAGGACGGGTTGGGCAGGAGGTTGTTCTGGCCGAGGAAGATCCGCAGACAAATCGGAGGGCGGGTGAGAGCAGTGGCTTCCTGGCCCCAGCCGCCTGCCTGTGGGGAGGCAGAGATGCTGTGGGGAGTTCGGTGGCCCCGCCTGGCTTTATTCTGAGGCAAAGGGGAGCTCTGGACGGCCTTTAAGCAGGGGAGGCCTGCTCAAGGTTGAGGCAGCGTGGGAAAGGGGCAGGGGGGATGGGGTGGGGTTGGGGAGCCCGGCTAGGGGGAGAGGAGAGCACAGCAAGCTTGAAAGTGGTGCAGGTCTAACTAGAAGCCATAGAAAAGGAGGTCAAAGCGGGGAGGCCCCAAATATCTCCGCCAGGACATCTCATTGACGCATCTCCAGCAGCGCAGGGAAAGATTTATGATCCCACGCTCCAGAGCAGCCCATGGAAGTGTGTGTGTGTGAGGGCGGGGCACACGGGGGGTGTAGGGAGGGGAGGAGAGGGTCCTGATTATCTTTTCTGCTCCAAGGAACTCAAGAAATCTGCCCGCCCTGCCCTCTCCAGGGAAATAGTGCCTGATGGCAATGCTGCCTGCCCTTGGTTCCTCTGACCATCACACACAGAGAAGGAAGGGCCAGCCCCACAGGGCACTGGGCTGGGTGTCTGCAGGGAGGGGCGAGGAGAGGCACTTGATGGGCAGGCAGGGGAGTAGGGTGGAGAAAAGAACACTCTAACCCTCGGCATAATCCAAAAAAGTAGAGGGAAAGTGGGGAATGTGGAGAGAAGGCCCATGTAGGACCCAGGCAGGACTCTCTATTTCCAGATGGATGTGGGCAGGAAGACTTCAGGGGAAAACATTTGCCAAGAGGGCTTGAGAGAAATGACTCAGGGTTGCACGGCGGCAGGTAATGTATGGGTTGCAGCATGTGTAAGGCCTTATTGCCTAAAGCAGACAGGGCGGGTCATGTGAAGGAGGGAGTGAGCCACGTGTTCTCACCACCGGAGCTCATGTGGGATGGTCAGGTGCAGGGGACACCGGGCTGTAGGGTCCAGGAGACAATAGAGAGGGGTGGAGACTGTGGCAAAGCAGAGAGAACAGCTGGAGGGAGCAGCACCGGGTCAGCTCCAGCTGTGTGCTGCCACGTAGGAATACAGGTCTGGAGTAAGTGGCCACCATTTTGGATTTTTTCAAACAAATTTGGGTTTTTATGTTGACATGTCTGTAAACTGTAGTGAGCAGTTCATGCTGCCTACTCTGCACAAGCAAGCAAACCCCATCCAGCCAGGGGGACACCCATGCGCCCCTCTGCTCCAGACCAACCTTGCCCGCAACTGGAGAGGGCTGTTGTGCTGCCTCCACTGGTGCCTGGGACTCTGCCAGGAGAGGTCTGGGCCAGGGGTCCGGGTGTGGTATTTACTCTCAGGTTCTATCTTTAAGTGGATCCTTGGGCAAGCTCTTCAGTCTCTCCAGGCCTCGGTTTACCCACCTGCATAATGGGCCCCTTCCAGCCAGAATTCTCTTCTCCTTTCTCAACTTCCCCAGATCACTGCTACCTTCCATTGAATAAGGCCCTACTGGGTGCCAGGCCCTGGGCTGCTTCCTCCAAGATCACACAACTATCACACCCAGATCTGTCTGACTCCAAGGCCACTGGCTTCAGTACCTTGTTCTCCTGTTGTCCAGTGAAAGGAAAGCATTAAAAACTCAGGTCATGCTCAAGGGAAGGGCAAGGTGTCAGTGTGTTTAATGCTGCTCTCCAGCGTCTAGGAAACCCAGGCAGCAAGTTTTGGTAGCTCTGGGCAAGGACAGATTTGGGGGGAAGGATTGACTCCAACCTTGCACAAGGCAGGGGACTGGACAAAGGTAAGGAAAGAATGCTCTGGGGGTTGGGCTGGGAGTGGGGGTGTGTCTCAGCTTGGCAGCCTCACCTGGGCTCACCCACTGGGCCTGGCTGGGACAGGCAGAGGGAGCCCCTGGGAATGCGTCTGCCTGCAGGAAAGGGGGCATTAGGTGTGAACGTGCCCAGGGCATGGCCCCTAGTAGGGGGCAGGGTGACTTTTAGTGCTGCCCAGATGAGGGGACAGGAACAGGAAGGCCTAGCTCATTGAAATGCCATTCCCCCCGATTGTATTGTCTTCAGTTACTTCACATTTCACCACTTTCTATTCAGGTGAAGTTGGAAACTAGGGTTCTCCTTTACCTCTTCTTCTTCCAGCCCAAATGCCACCCTGCGCCCAGTTCCACAGCCCCCCCTGCAAAGCCTCAGGACCATGCCAGCTTCCTCAGGACCATGCCCGCCGCTGCCCACCTCCCAGCGGTCTCCCCCCTCTTCCTCCTTCCCAGTCTACTCCTCACAGCGCCTGGGGATGTTTCTCCAGTGCTGCTCTGGCCCCATCACCCCTCTGCTTAAAAACCTGTTAGCTTTTACGTTAAAAAAAATCGTTAAGCCTCCCCCAGGGCACCGTGGATAAATGCACGCGGCTCTCCGTACCCTGCACATCCCGTCACCTGGCTCGCACGCTCTGCCCCGGGCACTTGGCCCGTCTCCCGTCCTTCAAAGGCCTGGCGTCCCGCTGGCTCTGGAGTCACACAGCCCTGACCCGAATCCCGGGTGACCTGCCCCTCTGCGCCCCACTCGGCAGCCTCTGAGGGGTACCGTCTCCTGGCTGATTTCCAGGGAGCACCTTTTAGCTGGAAACTCCAGTCTCACGGAAAAGGGGGGAGGGCAAGGGGTTCCTTTAGCCTCCTGACAATGTTACCGGCCTCCTCGACTCTAACAGCAGAGGCACTCCCATTTTCAGCTTCTTTCCAAGCGGGTTATAAAATCAAGAACCAACTATTTTCACTTAAAAAAAAACCAAAAGATTCTACGGCGCCTTATTGAATGTTCTGTTAACGCCTCCCTTGCTTTCCTTTCGGCTCTGTGGCCTGTACGCATGTAGCCAGAGCTGGCTTTGCCCGGTTCGGGCCGCTGTGAAAGGGCATCGTTTGTGTGTGCCCGTGACCCGCGTCTCCCACTCACATCGGGGCTTGGGACGCCCCAAGCCCACGGGCCAGAAGTGGACTTGTTTTCTGTGTTGTGTGTCGTTGGAGGAACGAGCCGGTTTCTTCTCTCTGCAGACACGCGGGTGGCCCCGCTTCTGCTGTTGTGAACACGGGGCTGTGTGTGGGTTCCTGGCGGGCACACGGCTGGGATTGCGTCTGGGTCCTGCTCGGCGGGGACTGTCCTGCCAGCGGTGCGTGAGAGCACCCGTCGCCACATGCAGCAGCATCTCATTGCGAGGGTGACCGGGTGCTGCTCGGCACCTGTGGTTCCTTCCTGGTGCCCACAGGGACCTCCACGGACCCTCCCCTCGGACCCTCGGGTGCATGGCTGGGCTGACTGCAGTCCTGAGTGCTCCCTGGAACAGTGGAGCCTGCTTTTCTGGAACAAATCTGAGACTCACAGACAGCCTGGTGGTGTGGGGGGGGGGTGGGTGTTGTGTGAGACCACCTCATCCTCTGCCCACACCTTCCAGAGGCACCGCCTTGTGGTTATAAAACAGAAGGTCCTCCCTGTCCTGCAAAGACCCTCTCCTGCCTGACCTCCCCCTGTGTTTGAACACATCAAGTGCGTCCCCATGGGGGACCCTGCGAGGACACTCCTGCCCAGCTCCCCCGGCTCCTCGATCTCTCAGTCCCTTCAGGTCTGTGCCCAGGGGCCTCCTCTGACCATTTTTGTTGTCACAACTTGGAGATGAGAGGCCGTTGGCATCCAGTGGGCAGAGGCCAGGGATGCTGCTGAGCACCCTACAATGCATAGGACAGCCCCCATGGCAGAGAACATTCTGGCCCAACGTGTCAGCAGCACCAAGACCGAGAAAACCTGGTTTACAGTGAAATGAGAGCTGGGCTGGGTGCTCTATACGCATATGTAAGTGAGCCCTCACGGAGCGAGGTATTATCATCACGCCCACTTGACAGATGCAGAAACTGAGGCTCAGAGAGGGGAAGTGACCTCTTCAAGGTGCACAGCTATCAAGTGGCAGAGAAAGCATTTGAACATGGGTCTGCTTGACTCCACTACCCCAAATGGTCTCTGGTTCTCCTTCTTTCCCTTTTCCTTGTGACCAACTGGCAACAGGTCAGCTAGCTTCGTGCTGCAGCAGACGGGGTACCTAATACAAACCACATGCCGAAGACCCATGGGGTGGGGCAGCCTGATGTGATCTTGGTCTCTCCCACAAGCCTCTGGGACAGTGGGGTGTCTCCCTCTGATCCCCCAGCCCCTGAGCTCCTTGTAGGGAGGTGGGGGGCAGCGGAGAGCTGACAGGGGGTGGGTGTTGTCCTCCCTGTAGACACCGACTAGGGCCCAGCTCCTGGGTCTCCTCTGTGCGCTGGAAGCTGATAGCAGAGGGGACACGTGGGAGAAGGACCCTGTTACGTCTGATGTGATGTTCCTAAGCCAGAGGTGGGCTGTGTGTGCCATATTTGAGGGTACATATTTGCATCATGTGAGAGTGTGTGAGTGTGTGTGAGTGTGAGTGTGAGTGTGTGAGTGTGTGTGAGAGTGTGTGAGTGTGAGTGTGTGAGTGTGTGTGAGTGTGAGTGTGTGTGTGAGTGTGTGTGTGTGTATGTGTGTAACGATGACGAAGCTGCAAACACTGCCATTTATTTGTTCCCTGCAGCCTCTGAGCTCAGCACCTCACCTCTCCTTAGAGCAGAGGCGGTCACCACAGGGCCCAGGCTCCCCCTCCCTGTCCCCATCGCCCCAGCTGCTCCCTGTGGTGTCAGCTGTCAGGGACAGAGGTCCTCGGGCCTCGCCCCTCTGCCAGCCAGTGGCGGAGGCTAAACATTTACCGAGGCAGGAGGCCATGTTTGCTTAAGCCTTGGGGTCACTACACACACCGCCTCTGTGGAGTGGTCTCCCCTGCAGGCCCAGAGCAGGTGCTGACTGAGCAGGTTCCCCACGTTCCAATCTGCCTGCGCGGAGTGGGCTGGCTCCAAGGCCGGCTTCTACTCAGGAAAAGCTTAGCCCTGGCCTTGCGTTCCCTGCCCTGTTCCTTGAAAAGCAATGTGTCCTGAACTCCGAGCAGTTTCGTCAGCTCTACACACCTCTTAGAACTGCTATGTATTTTTCATCATATTGTTGGGCTTTTTAAAATGGAAGTAGCTGTCAAAGCTTTGTGTCAAACAGTTATGAGTAGATGTGCACGTGATAAGTGGATATATTTTAAGTGGATGTAGGACGGATTAACATGGGAAGCTTGCTCCCTAGTCTCCTTAGCGTCTCGCTTGCCCCGCAATGGGTGGGTGAGAACGCTCGCCTTCTGCGTGAAAGGCCGCGGTCGGCAACGTGCTGGGGAAGATGCCTTTTCATACACACGGGCAAGTGTGCTGTGGTGCCATCAGTCACTGCGAGAGGGTTCCGAGGCCTCGGGTGGAACTGGGTCAGGCGGGAGGCCTCGGCTGTCCCCTGGAGACCATGGCTCTGCGGTGTCATTGCCTCGGTGATCCTGAGCCAGATCAGGCGCAGACTCCTCCCTCTGCAGGTGGAGGGAGGGATGGGGAGAGAGGAGAGAGCAGACAGATGCCCAGACAGATGGGCCTGGCTGCCAGCTCTGCCCAACCTAATGAATTTCCTTCCCGGCCCCGAGGCAGGTCAGCAAGTGAGAGCAGGGCCGGCATCTGGGATGCTTCCAGGATGAGTCTAATCAATCAGGCCCAGAAGATCCTGCTTCCCAGGAGATGGAGGCAGGCAGCCAGGCCAGGGGAGCCGGGAGGGAGGGTCCAGAGCCCGCAGCCTTCGGAGGACGCTGGGAGGAGCTCCCTTCAGGTCATGTCCCCAGAGCTGGTTGGCGGGTGGGGCGAGTGCTCACTGACCTGGGATCTCAGCTCCGGAATCCAACACGCGTCCCCCTCCCCCCGCCACCTCCCTCCCCTGCCCGCGTTACTTCGTTCATTCCCACTGACCCCTGCTTTCAGGGAAAGCAAGGTTTCCTCTTCAGGGACCTCTTCCTGGACCCCAGGGGCTGATGAACCTTCTGGAAATCAGAATCTCGAAAGTCTGCTGAAGCTCTCCCATCCACGAGGCCCTCTCCAGGCTGGGTCCCCGTGTGTCCACCCCAGGGACCAGCAGGGACCACCCTTCTCCTCATCCCCTCGGCTCCTTGTTCCAGTGTCAAACCCGGGGCCCGAGTCCGTGCGCGTGGTCACTATGGAGAGAGACACCCGCTCTCTGAGCTCGGCACAGGCAGTCTCAGCGCCGTTTCCTTCTCTCGGCTGGAATTCGGGTGGAGCGCCTCGCCTGTCTCCTTGCTGCATGTGGCGAACCTGCAGGGAGGAAACTCGAGGCCCCCCGTCGGCCCCGCAGCTCCCTGTTCGTGGCTCTCACTTGCTAAACATGTTTTCGGTGGCTCTGGCGTTGTTATAGGAAATCCAGGGCTGACTTGAAGTGGATGCGGCCTGGTTGCCATGGCAATGCCAGCTGCCTCTGCCTTAGCCGCACGGCAACAGCGGCCACGATGACAAGATGTGGTTTGAGCCTCTGAGAACAAAACACAGGAGGGCCTTCCCAGTCTCTTTTTACTACCAGCCTTCGCCCCCCATTCCACCTCCTGCTTCCCCGGGGTGAGCGCCCCACAGCTAATCTGCTGGCACAATGAAACCAGTCCTCTGGCTGAAGGCGGAGACCTGCCCTTGTCCTTGACAGCCATCCCGAGATGGTGAAGACCTACTGTGTGACATTTACAGTCAGCAGTGAGCTCAGCTCCCGCACCAGCCTTCCCGCTGCCCAGGCAGAGCCTTGCCCTTGCTGCGTCCTGGGACTTTCCTCGTTTTTGGAACGAGCTGTTTCGCAGCCAACACAAACATCTCCCGGATGCTGGGTGACGACAGGAGATTACTTGTGTCTGAGTGGATGGTGTTCCCTAAAACAGGGTGAGTTGCTTGGGCCCCTTCGGGGCCTTTGCATCTCCAGGGAGCCCCGAGGAAGGACTCAGTGAAGACATGTTGAGTGTCTGGTGGAGCAGTTTAAGGGGCATTTAATCTCTGCCACAACCCTGTGACTGCTTACTGTCCTCGTACCCATTTTATAGATGAGGGAGCTGAGGCTTAACGAGGCCAAAGAAGGCCCTCGGATGACAGCGCTGCAGGCAGCGGAGCCCTATTTGAATGGGACATCTTTTTTCAGAGCCCGAGCTTTTCACACAACTTGGCAACGCGTGACGAGCAAACGTGGGGGAATGACATCCCCCAACATAAAAACTTCAGTGCAAATCTAACAAAATATATGCAAGATCTGCACAAGGACACTACAGAACTCTGATGAGCGAAATCAAAGGAGAACTAAATACGTGTCCTTGGATAGGAAGACTTTATATTGTCAAAATGTCAGCTCTCCCTAATGTGATCTATAGATTTAACGCAATCCTGTCAAAATCCCAACAAATGACTTTATGGATATCAAGAAAATGATCCTGAGGTGTAAATGGAGAGGCAAAGGACCAGAACCACCAACACGACGTTTACAAAAACACAGACAAGTTAGGGGATTGACACCACCCAACTTCAAAGCTTTCTGCAAAGCGATGGTCACCAAACCTGTGTTGTATCAGTGAAAGAAGAGACAAATAGATCAATGTAACAGAATAGAGAGCCCAGAAATAGACCCACGTAAATATAGTCGACAAAGGAGCAAAGAAAATATGATGGCAAAGGGATAGTTTTCAAAAAATAGTGCTGGAAGCTGTGCATCCACATGCAAAACAATTAATCTAGACACTGACCATATACCTCAAAATGGATCACAGACCCAACTGTAAGACACAAAACTATAAAACTTCTAGAAAAAAACTGAGGAGAAAACCTGGATGACCGTGGCTATGTGATACCTTTTTATATACTGTACCAAAGACATGTCCATGAGAGGCATAACTGATAGCACAGGCTTCAGAAAGTGAAGAATTCTGTTCTGCAAAAGCCAGTATCAAGAGACTTAGAGGACAAGCCACAGGCTGGGAGAAAATATTTGTAAGAGACATATCTGATGATTGTTACCTAAAATATACAAAGAACTCTTAAAACTCAATAGGAAAATAAACCACCCAATTTTAAAAAGGGCCAAAGATCTCTCCAAAGAAGACATACAGATGGCAATCATATAAAAAGATGCTCTACATCATCCATCATCAAAAAAATGCAAATTAAAAACAACAGTGAGATACCACTGCATACCTGTTAGAATGGCCAAAATATGGCCACAGACAACACCAAGTGCTGACAAGGATGTGGTGCAACAGGAACACTCATGCATTGGTGATGGAATGCAAAAGGGTGCAGCCACTTGGGAAGATGGGGGGATTTCCTGTAGAACTAAACATGCTCTTACCTTGCAATCCAACAGTTGTGCTCCTTGGTATTTACCCAAAGTAGCTGAAAACGTATGTCCACACATAAACCTGCACATAGATGTTCATAGCAGCTTTCTTCATAATTGTCCAAACTTGTTCAGAAGGTAAATGGATAAACACACTGTGGTACATCCAGACAACAGAATATTATTCAGCACCAAAAAGAAATGAGCTCTCTGTTTTGTTGTAAACCTAAAGTGCTCTGAAAAGAGCAAGTCTAACAGCAAAGAAATAAAACAAGGAGCATCCGAATGTTTACAAGTATGAACTGGGGCCTTGGACGGGGCCTGTGCCAGAGAGTGGCCCTGAAGCATAAGCTCCGTTAGCGTTCTGTTCTCTGCTCTCAGCCTCTTCTCTTCCATGGGATCTGTGCCAAACAGCTTCCAGAAAAGTCCTCCCAGCCGCCTGGGTAACTGTCGGGCAGCCAGTGGCTCCCAGTCAGACCACAGGGGCCTGAGTGATGGGCCTGGACTTGTGGGAGCCTCATCTGTCCTCTCGGGGCCTCTGTGTCCTACCTGGAAAACGGTAGTTCTGTGTCCCTGGGGGTGTGAGTGTTAAGCCGGGAAAGACGTGTGTAAAATCTGTGGGAGTCCGTGGTAACTGCCTCTGCATTAGGTTCCTGTTGTCAGCCATTGAGGGAAAAATACAGTCACATTTCCCCAAACTGCTGGGCCTGCGCACCGCTGTGTGGGAGCCTCTGCTCCGTCCTGAACGTGACTGTGTTCTTTGTTCCAAAACCCGATGTACCGTCTGTCCCTCTCGAGCCCCTTGAGCAGAATTGGCCAGGAGACTCAGGTGACATTTGGGACATTCTCAGCTTTCCCACCTGCATTCTAACTTCCCTCAGAGCCTCAGGCTCCTCACCTGGAAAGTGAGGGTCCCTGCCTTTCCCAGCCTCCTCTTAGCAGACGTGTTCTGGGGTTCTGCTTGAGATGCCCCGGGGGAGGTGGGGAAGGTCCCCTTGGTGAGGGTCACACTTACCGACTGGGTCCTCTCATCTGCTGTCTCATTTACGTCTGAGAGAGCCCTGGCGGTGGGCGGGGTTGTCCTGGTTTGCAGATGCACAGACTGAGGTCCGGGGATGTGTTCAAGGCCAGGGCCTGGCAGAGCTGGGACTTGAACTCAGGTCTGAATGGGTCAAAGCCGGGGCCTCCTGAATCCCTCTCCCTGCCCCCACCATGGATCTCATGGCTTACAGTTTTTAGGACAAACACTGTTTTGCCTGGACAACAATTCATGTCAGGCTCATGGAAGAAATCGCATGTATGACAGCACAGGTGACCTTCACGCTTTAGTGCCAAGCTCAGCGCCTGGGGCACGTTTTACACACACACACACACACACACACACACACACACGCACCCTCCTTTCCTCTTCCTTGTGTCGGGAGAGCCCCATGCCCCGAGCGTTTGCTTTAACTTCCACAGGAAGAGCCTGGAGGTAGGACGTGCCCTCAGCTCTCCTTGGAAACGGAGGTGGTGATGAGCAGACAGCATTGAGTCTGGGCGACGTTTAAGGGCAATCGAACCCTTGGAGATTTCCTCTGGACATTAGACAGCCCGTCACAGGATGCTAATTGTCAAGGCTTCTCAGAGCTCAGCAGACCTTCCCAGAATGCACTGCAAGAGGGGCAGAGCCAAAGCCAAGGAGACTGGGCTGCAGGGAGCCCTCCCCTTTGTTCTGCTTGTGGCTTCAAATCTGGGGTTGTGGCAGCCTGGCACGTGGCAGGGCCGTGTTCCCTGGACAGTGCATGAGGAGGATGAGTGTGTGCGTGTGTGTGCGTGTGTGTGCGTGTGTGCGTGTGTGTGCGTG